>WBNM01045332.1:34625-86375 GCA_013399055.1 Ramphastos sulfuratus | reverse complement strand
ATTTACCATCATCACTGGTGGCTCCAAAAAGCCATTGTCCACTGCAGGTAGAGGCTCCAAAAAACTATTGCAGGGGGTGGGTCCAAAATGCTATTTACCATCATCACTGGTGGCTCCAAAAAGCCACTGTCCACTGCAGGTAGAGGCTCCAAAAGCCAGCCACCATTGTGGGTGACGGCTCCAAAAACCATCAGCCATTGCAGGTGGTGGCTCCAAAAGCCATCAGCCACCATGTGTGGTGGCTCCAGTTGGGCTCATGTCTTGCTGGCTGGATGAGGGACATGGCCAAAGGCCACCCTTGGATGCTCCTGCCTTGCTGGTGGTGGCACTGAAGGGCGCAGCAGCCTAGGAACTGCCCTACCTTGCAAGGTGCCCAATGGCTGTGCCCAGTGGCTGTGCCCACCACGGAGTGCTGGCCACCAAGGTCCTGCTGAGAGCCATCAATAAGTCACGCTGGGCAGGAAGAACTCTTTCTGCTTTTATTGTCAATGAAGAAATAATCAAATCTCTATCACAATCTTAAAAACAGTAGAAAATGGGAGTAAAAACGCAACGGAGGCTTTGTCCTCTTTAATGTGGAGACCATTACAGGGTGGTGAACAATGGGGCTTGTGTCATTTGATCTGAGAACTTGCTGTGGCGTAAAAATCGTACCTGGCTACTTAAGAGAAGACCTCAAGAAGATCCCAGATGGATCAGCCCAACATATTGGCAGTAAAATGAAATCTTGGAGACAGAAAAGGGGTGGGGGGTCCCAACTCGGGGCAAGGCCTAATGTTCAGTTCTACCATTTACAAGGGGAGTAGCCTCCCAGTGTCCCCACCCAGACCCGTGACAAGCTGAACCACTCAGTCCCATCACTGTCCCAGGGCTGCGCTGCATCTACGGTGGGGCTGGTCCAGCCTGGAGACCCCGAAAGTTGTTCCTCAGCTTGGTGGGGACACAGCAGAGGAGGGCACCCAGCAGTGAGGAAGGCACCAGAACGACTTCCTCTGCATTTCCAATCCTATCCAGCAGATCTGAGGGAACATGTGGAGCATCCGTGGGCCAGAGCGGTCCCAAGGGCTGCCAGCCGGGCTCACTGTGGGTAGGGAGCCAGTGGGTGGGCAGCAGCAGGCAGTGGTAGGTGTGGAGAGGAGCTGCAGCAGATATCTCAGAGTGGTGGCAGTCACCCAGCAGGCCAGCAGCAGGGAGGAGTTTTTGGTCTTTCTGTGTGCAGGGCTCATGTGGCCTTCTTGCTAACACGTCCAGACCTGTGGAGAGGAGACAACAGGAACCCATGGCAGGGACTTCTGAGCAGCTGTATGAGCTTCCTTTTGGGCTTCCAGCAGCCACAATACAAGTTAACCTTCCAGCCCTTCAAAACCACCCCCTTGTTTGTCTGAAGATGGCTCCCAGCTCATTTAATGTGTTCAGTTCTGGGCAACTTGCTGCAAAAGACATTGAGGGGCTGGAGTGGGTCCAGGGAAAGGTAATGGAGCTAGGGAAGGGTCTGGAGGACAGGGCTGGTGAGCAGTAGCTGAGGGAGCTGGGGGTGTCTAGTCTGGAGAAAAGGAGGCTGAGGAGAGACCTCATTGCTCTCTACAATTCCCTGAAAGGAGGCTGGAGCCAGGTGGGGGTTGGTCTCTTCTCCTTAGAGTCAAGCAATAGACCTGGCCCAGGCTGCCCAGGGCAGTGGTGGAGTCTCCATGCCCAGAGGGGTTTCAAAGCCAGGGAGATGTGGTGCTGAGGGCCATGGTGACCTGGCAGTGCTGGGTTAAGGGTCAGACTCAAGGCTCTCCAAAGGACAATTCTCTGGTTCTTGGAGTACTCTGGCTCTAGCTTTGGAAGAGACCAACCCACCAAGGAGAAGCAGAGGACACAAACCTTTACAGTGCTGTCCACCGCGCCGGAGAAGAGGCGGCCCCTGGAGACTGCCAGGGCAGTGACACTACCCTGGTGTCGCAGCAGCGTCTGAGTACAGATCATGTTGTCCATGCTCCACACCTACGGGCACACAGCGGGCATGAGCCAAGTGGGTGGCACAGGAGGCTGTGCTTTGGTGGGCACAGAGCCAGCCCTGCACACCTCACACCTACCCTCAGGGACCGGTCGTAGGACGCGCTGAAGACTTTGGTTTGATCCGGGGTGGAGATGACAGCCAGGGCATAGACGGTACCCACGTGCCCCGTCAGCGTGCGGACCTGCTCCTTTGTCTCTATATCCCAGACCTGCAGGAGCACAGCAGGGCTTGGAGACGGCACTGGGGCTGCAGGCCACCAACTTCTCCTCCAAGAGGTGTTTTCCCACCTTCAGGGTGGGTGCTGCACACCCATGCTCTGGGGGAGCCACAAGGTGGACCAGCAGAGCTGCGCACCCATCTCCTTGCCCCTCTCCCCCAGCTTCCAGCCACGTCCAACCCTCAGCCCTTACGTGGATGAGGTTCTCGTAGGTGCCACAGACGATGTGGTGATTTGTCACCGCGATGGAGTAGACACTGCCTCCTGATGTCTGCAGCACGTGAACACACTCCAGGTTACGGATGTCCCAGATCTGAGAGAGACACCAGAGCAAAAGCAGGATGAGACCCATGCAGGGACCCTCTCCAGGAGGGAGCTGCTTTCTACAGCCACACAAGAAGTCAGCCCAAGCTCCACATGTGCTCAGACCACATCTTCAAGGACAAATCTACCTGATTAGGAATGCTCTGATGAGCAAAGTCCTGCTGCCTTATCTAGCTGCCCAGCTTTGAACACCCAGGCTGTGTATGTGACCCTGTACAGTCACCTCCATGCTCGACCCAGCCTCTAAGAGCCCAAAAACCCAGTGACACTGAGAGGGCAACTTCAAGTTCCCCCATGTCACCTAGATGCTGTGAGATGAACCCTTTGTCAGAGCCAAGGCAGCCTGAGAGCATTTTGGAAACCACCCATGGCTTTATGGTCACTGCAGCCAGGCAGCGACCTTCTCCGGTTATCGGCAGGGCTGTCAGTGCAGACAGCGCTGCGGCAGCCGCGGAGGTGCCACCTTTTATCTCAGTCAGCTTCCCCCGGCAGCTGCACTCCCACAGGGAGCACCCAGAGCCCAGCCTGAGTGCCTGCAACGATGCAATCAGCGCGGCAAAACCGAGGTGTCAGCAGTGCTCTCACCCCCCAGCAGCTCCCTTTTGTCCTGCTCCACCAAGCCATGCTGCAGAACAAACACCCAGAGGCATAGGGAGGGGCTAGTGGCTCACAGCTGCCATGAGGCTCAGGGTCTCTTACCTTGATGGTTTGGTAAGATCCACTGTAAAGATAGTTTTGGGAAGCCACCAGAGCTCGCACCCAGTGGTTGAGACCTGTCAGCTCTTTCTTCAGCTTCAGCTCGGTGCCTACGATATCCCAGACCTGTGGGAGGCACAGACAGACAGAGGGACATGGAGGGGAGGCTCAGTGGGATGGCACGGGCTAGCTCCAGCCTCGGGTGCCAGGTGCTGCCCACTCTGCCCAGCCAGCCTTGTGCTTTTTAGGGGTTCTGCTAGCCCTGGTTCAGGCGGGTGAAGAATGGCTTACTGGTTACATGTAACAAATGGTGGGCCCACGACAACCTCATGAAGTTTAACAAGGCCAAGGGCAAGGTCCTGCACTTGGGTTGGGGCAGTCCCAAGCACAAATCCAGGCTGGGTGGAGAATGGCTCAAGAGCAGTCTGAAGGAGAAGGCCTTGGGGTGTCAGTTACAAACTCCCCAGGAGCCAGCAATGGTCACTGGCAGCCCAGAAGGCAGCTGAGTGCTGGGCTGCATCCAAAGCAGGGAGAGCAGCAGCACAGGGAGGGCATTCTGCCCCTCTGCTCTGCTGAGACCTCACCTGCAGCACTGCAGCCAGTTCTGGGGACCTCAACACAAAAAGGACATGGAGCTATTGGAGAGAGCCCAGAGGAGGCCACAAAAATGATCAGAGGACTGCAGCACCTCTGCTGTAAGGAAAGGCTGAGAGAGCTGGGGCTGTTCAGCCTGGAGAAGAGAAGGCTCTGGGGAGACCTTAGCACAGCCTTCCAGTGCCTGAAGAGGGCTACAGGAGAGCTGGGGAGGGACTTTTGACAAGGGCTTGTAGTGACAGGATGAGGGGCAATGGCTTTGAGCTGGAACAGGAGAGGTCGAGACTGGAGATTAGGAAGAAATTCTTCACAGTGAGGGTGGTGAGACACTGGAACAGGCTGCCCAGGAAGTTGTGGATGCCCCACAAGTTATGGATGCTAGCACAAGGCTCTACCAGCTCACTAACTGGAACCCCACGCTGGTTCTCCTGCCTGGTGGTAACTGTTTGAACCCAATGACTTGCAGATAAACCTCCCCATAGCAATGCTGAACAAGCATGTTCCTGGAGAGCCAGCCTGGAGCCAGCGGTAGCACTGGCAGAGAACCTTCTCCAGCAGAGCCATGAGCTTGAAAAACTCAAATTCACAGGATCTCTCTGCACTTCCACTCCCAGACAGCTCCATCCCCACAGCTGCTGGGAAATTCTGGCTGAAAGCTTCAGCATGCAGGCGTGGAGAGATCTCAGCCCACCACTCTGAGTAGTGCTGCCGGCCTGTGTGGCTCATCTGGCATTAAGTGGCTGGAGATGACAAAATCCAAAAGGCCCCAGGTTCTGCTCAGTGCTGTTTCATTGCTCCTCCAGCCTCAAGCGCTCTCTGGAGAGCTGAAGCACTCCAGGCCCCAGATAAAGAAAAGAGCATACACCTCTTCCAGATGGACAGTCCCATAAGCTGTCTCACCAGGAGCTGGAAGCAGAGCCAAGGGAATTCAGCCAAGGCTTTAAAGGGCAACTCACAAAGCTGTTCCCCAGGTTCTGCAGACTTTAGGTGAAAAAAAGCCGATTCAAGATCCTTTGGAGGGAGTTCCACAACAGGCAGTTTGAATCCTCAACCAGTTTTGGACCTCAGACACAATTTCCAAGGGGCTGAGTAGGGTCTGTTAGGGACCTGAGGACAGACACACTCGGGAGCTGCCAAGATACTCCCATCAGCTGTCTCAGATTTGGGGAGACAGAGGCAACAAAGTGTTCTTTTAGCCAGGTCCCAGTACAGAGCAGGGACACACCTCTGCAGCACTGCCTGCCCTGGGAGCTGTGCTCCACCACGTGGCTCATGACAAGGTCATCTACAGACCAAAATGTCACTTTCTTCCCACTTGGCCACCACCATCTGACAGTTTGTAGCACTGGGCCCCCGCCAGCCCAAGAGGAACCACCCCAGAGCTCTACCTTGATGGCTTTGAGAGAACCACTGAAGAGCATGTTGTGTGAGGAGACCAAAGTGCAAACAGGATTGTCGTGTGCTCGGATCGTGTTCACCTTCTGCAGGTTCTGGATGTCCCAGACCTGCAAAGGAGAAGAGGAACACTGTGAGAGGCAGTGGCAGCTCCCTGTGCTGCAGCCCTTCCTCTTTGCCCCTGGGAACATGTAGGAGCCACCGTCCTGGCCTGCTCAGGACTGACCAGAAGGCTGAATGGTATTCAGGGAGATGTCAACAGGCTGGAGAGCTGGGTGGAAAGAAACATCACAAAGTTCAAGCAGGGCAAGGGTAGGGTCCTGCATCTGGGGAGGAACAACCCCCTGCAGCAGTACAGGTGAGGGTGACAGGTCAGGTCAACAAGTTTCCTGGGGTGCATTCAGCTGAGTGTGGTCAGCAGGTTGAATGACATTCTCCTCCTCCTCTGCTCTGCCCTAGTGAGGCCACAGCTGGGACAGTGGGGTCCTGTTCTGGGCTCTGATAGAGTCCAGCAGAGGCTACAAAGATGCTCTAGAGGGGCCTGGAGCATCTCTGTGAGGAGCACAGGCTCTCTTGAGCCTGGAGAAGAGCAACCCCAGAGGGGATCTGATCAATGCTCAGCAAGAGCTAAAGGGACAAGAAGATGGGGCCAGACTCTTGTCAGTGGTGCCCAGTAAGAGGACAAGGGGCAATGGGCACAAACTGGAAGCCAGTAGGTTCCATCTGAACAAGAAGAGAAACTTCTTTGACTTAAGGGTGCTGGAGGCCTAGAGCAGGCTGCCCATAGAGGTTGTGGAGTCTTCTCTGGAGAGATTCCAAACCCATTGTAACCCTGGGCAAGCTGCTGTGGGTGCCCTGTTTTAGGAGGGGGGTTGGACTGGATGATTTCCAGAGATGCCTTCCAACCCCCACCATGCTCAGATTGTGTGACATGCTGCCCCAGCTCCCATGCAGAAGCAGAGAATCCAGCCTGCAGGAAACACCTAAATCCAACCCACAAGGAACTTGGCTGAGCCACTGGCTAAAGCAGATGTGGGTTATCAGTCTGGCAGCTGCAGAGCCACACAGGAGAAATGCTTCAGGTCCCTGCTCTAGGGCAGCCTGGGGCTGGCCTGTAGATCTCCCAACCCCACTGCACAGGGGTCCTGGGTACTCACAATTATGGTGCAGTCAGCAGAGCCACTGTACAGCTTGTTCCTGTAATGTCACCAGAAAACAAAGGGAGGTCAGCGAGGGACAGCAACGCGTGCAGGGTCCCAGCTCGTTCCCAGGCACCATGCTGGGCGAGGAGCTGCAGTCACACAGCCTCACTGGACCAAGGCAAGATGACAGGACAAGAGGAAACAGCCTTATTTTGCCCAGGGGAGTTTTAGGTTGGACATGAGGAAGAATTTCCTCCCCAGAAGGGTTGTCAAGGCCTGGCCCAGGCTGCCCAGGGCAGTCCCCATCCCTGGAGGAGTTTCAAAGTCATGGAGATGTGGTGCTGAGGGCCATGGCACCTCAATGATCTTAAAGGGCTTTTCCAATCAGAATGATTCTGTGATTCCATTCTATGATCCTATGACTAAGGACACCCCAGGAGCAGAGTCCAGGTCTTGCGGGGAGGCCAGGCTGGACTGGGGCCAGGCATCCTGCTGGTGACCAGGGATGGAAGCCAGGACAGCAGTGAGGCCAGCTCTGTGCTCTGTCAATTTTTAAAGAGCAAAGAAGCAGGATGTGCCTCTTAAGCACAATCTTGGCACGTGCAGGACCAAGGATGGGAATTGCAAGGGCATGATTAAGACTGGAGATTCAGACTGAAGGAAGAAATCTTGTACACTGATGGCAGTGAGAGCCTGGCTCAGGTTGCCCAAGCAAGTGGGAGAAGCCTCATCCCTGGAACCACTGCTGGTCAGGTTGTTTGGAGCTCTGCACAACCTGCTCTGGTTGCAGATGTCCCTGCTGACTGGACTAGATAAGCTTTAAAGGCCCCTTCTAGCCCAAACCACTCTGTGATCCCTAGATTCTATGGTCAGGAGTCCCAGTGTTCTCCCCATTCCCTCCCTCTCCACTCACCCCTGGATGCAGAGTGCCAGTACAATTCCATCGTGACCCTCCAAGGTCTTTTGGCACTTGTATGTGGTGCAGGTATCCCATACCTAACAGGAAACACAAGGCAGCAGAGGGTCAGCAGACAGAGCAGCAGGGCACGTGGGCAGGATGTCACCAAAGCCACAAAGGAAGGAGGAAACAGACTGTCACCTGGGCTGTCACCTGCCTTCCAGGCTCCCGGGCAGAGATAAGCCTGTCCAGGGAATGAAACTGTCTGCAGAGGGTCAGGTGGAAGTTAAAGAGACATTGGAGAGCAGCATGAATGAGCCCTGTTCAGCTCTGTCTGTCCTAGCCTAGGTCAACTCAACGCTCTAATGCAGAGAAGCAGCTCTTAGGTTCTGCCTTAGCAATCCTTGCCCCATCCCAGGGCTCCTCTGCTGTTGCCAAGGTTCCTCCCACCGAGCACACTCTGCTCTCAAGAGACAGAAGATGGGAACATGGCACCCAGAGAGGGGACAAAGCTGCTTTCTTCCACTGAAGTGCAGCAATGCCCATTCTCTTCCATGTGGCTCTTGAAATGCAGGAATTTAGAAAGAAATCCTTTCCAGTGAGGGTGGTGAGACACTGGAACAGGTTGTCCAGGGAGGTTGTGGATGCCAGGTTGGATCGGGCCTTGAGCAGCCTGGGCTAGCGAGAGATGCCCTTGCTCATGGCAGTGGGGTTTGGAATTAGATGATCTTTAAGGTCCCTTCCAACATGAACCATTCTAAAATCCTATGAAAGAAACTAAACCAAAGCTCTGCTCCTGGCAGGGTTGTGCACAGCATGTGGCTTCCCAGCAGCCAATGTGGTGACACTGGGAGCTGCTTTTTAGGTTGCACCAGAGCGGTGCTGTCAGTTTGAGTTACTGAAAACAGGCCAAAAGAAAACAAACATGGCATCAAATGGAAAAAGGACACATCTGATCAGGGAAAAATGTGGGGTTTGTTTTGTTGGTTCAGGTTTATGGGTTTTGTTGTTTTGTTTTTTGTTGGGTTTTTTTTTTTTTTGTTTTTCACTAAGATGACTTTTTCATAACAAGGGAAAACAAAATCAGAAGCCAAAATAGCCTTGGATGCCCTAAATACCATATAAAGCAAACCAGGCAGCAGCAGGAATGAGATTCTAATCAGGGCTTTGCAAAAACCACTCTTTTGTCTCTCAGTTTCACTGTCAAAAAAACATTTTCCTTGCAGACAATTTTGCTCAACCATAATTGCAAAGAAACATTTGAAGTTCTCTGGGAGAAACTTTGGGAACTGACATTCCACCACCACCACCACCCCAGCCCCACAAACTGCAGCTCAGTTTCTGTCTCTTCTGAAGCACACTCACAAATGCAAAGACACCCAGAAGAGGCCAGCCCTTACCTTAATGGTTTTGTCTGAAGAGCCACTGAAGAGCAAGTCTCCTATGGAGTAAACACACAAACACCAGACAGGGCCCTGGTGCCCCACAAAGGTCCCTTTGCACTTGAAGATCTGCTGAGGATCATAGGCTACAGAAAGAAGAGGGCAGGAGAGAGATGGGAGAACAGTGAGTTTGGAGGGGACAGATCCCTGCACTGGCCTGACAGGACCTCCTCACTCTTCATGTTGTCACACGCAAAAAGGAACCATCAGACCTTCCCAGTCTGGCTGAAGGACCTTGTATCCCACCCTTACAGCCCATCAAGTTACTGCTTTGGGCCCTTATGCAGCTTCTGGGCTGGACCTAGAGAGGTCAGAGATGTAGAGTCCACTTGACATCCTCTCCCAGCAGCACTATGAGATCCCCTCTGGCCACCACTTCTGGCCAACTCTCCCACCAATGTTATCTCCCCACAGCAGTGCTGACCCTGGGACCCAGAGACAACTGTTACTCTGCTTACTCATCTTGCCTCAAAGAGCTCACTGGGCCTTCACCCCAAACCAGCCCAGAGGATGAAGACCATGAATACTCACATCCGAGGATGCCCATGTTGAGCCGAGCGTTGATGTGGGACAGCTCATCCTGAAAACCAGAACAAGCTGCATGAGCTGCAGGGTCTCTGAGACCAGCCTGCCCTGGCTCTAAGACTGTCCTCCTCCACCTGAGAGCCACTCTTGCCTTTGGACAGGTCCTGACTCCCTGTGAAGGCCCTCCCTTAGCAGCTACACATCTGTGACCCCCTCTCCAGAGACCGTGGGGCTCTGACAAAACCTGAGACCTGAACCTCCCCTGGTACAACCTGAGGACGTTGCCTCTTGTTCCAGGGCCTCACCAGCCCTATGGGGAAAAACTTCTTCCTAATGTCTGATCTAAATGGAACCACAAAGACTCTGCCCACTGCACCAGGAGCCTAAGCAGCAGCAGAACCAGGTCACTACACCCAATATCTGCACCAGCCCAGGTCCCAGCCCCCTCCTCACGTTCAGCATGGAGGCATCTCTGCGGAACTCCATCAGGTCCTCACTCAGCTTGCTCTGGTTCTCATCCAGCACATCTACAAGAGATAGATAGGCCCATCAGAGTCAGTGACAGTGTCCAGGGGACAGGCAAAGGACACCTGCTGCCACCTAACCTCAGAACAAGGAGGGAGGAGAACCCACTGCTGCTATCCACAGGGAAAAGCAGAAGGCTGGCTGCTGCTGAGAAGCAAATTGTACTTGGATGCTGAAGACACAGGAAATGTTGGAGCCAAGACGAGGCTGGGCACAGCAAAGGTGTCCAAGAACCACCCTAGCTCCAGGATGGGTGTTTATGTGACTTGATGATGTTTATGGGGGCTTGTGCTCTTGGATTGCACAGGACAAAGTCACAGGAGAAAGGTGCTGCCTGCAGATACTTCTAGGACTTCCATGTGACTGCAGGATTAGGTCCCATGATGTTCTGGAAGCAGAGAAGTTGATGGAACCCCTCTCTGCTCCCCTGCAAGGAATATCTGAACTTCCTGAAACCTGCAATGCACCATCCTAGCAAAGAGGTGCCCTGACCCTACAGCTCTGACCACAGAGCTCATCTGCTGCAGACTCACCAAACTTAAGCTCCAGGTTCTTCTCCAGCTGGTCGATCTTCTCTGAGAGCTTCCCCAGCATGGAGCGCAGGAAGGCAATCTCCTGATCCTTCTGGGCCATTGCCACCTGCATCTCATGGAAGCGATCATCTGTCTGCTGCAGGAACTCCTTCAGACCCTCAAACTTGCAGGTCTCCAGGTGGGTCTCATAGGTGTCTTGATTTCCTATGAATGTGCACCTGCAAGGGGAAGGCAGATGCTGGCTGGAGCAGGGCTCAGGATGGAGACCACCTTTGCTCAGCTGGCTCCTCAGAGAGAGCTCTGAGCCTCTGTGGGTGCCCAGCTGATCTGCTCTTCCTACCAGGAGCTGTGCTTCACCATCCTGTAGGGCACAGAGCAAGAGAGAGGCCAAGCAGCTCCCATTCTTCTAGTCAGTACACTGGCCCCAAACTGAACTGCCTGCCTGCTTGCCTGTCTATCTGTCTAGGGAGCTGCAAAACAAGCAGATCTTGGGCAAGAGGTAGAATGTGGTGTCAGTTCTTGTGCTCACCAGGAGTCCAACCTGAGAGTCATTAAAACCAGCGTTAAAGACTGCAGCTGCCCTCAGTAGATGCTGATTGTGGCCTGCAGAATTGCAGCTCTGTCAGGACTCGCTTTGCTCTGCTTCTGCCAAGACATCTCCTCCTGCTCCAGAACCTCAGTCCTGTGTCAGGCAGGCAACATTCAGCCCTGACTGGGGTTACCATCAGCCCTTCAAGGATGAGCAGCACTTCCCTTGCCCTGGGAGAAGGACTGGTTTGAGGGACACTGTTGCGGTGATCACATTGCTCTTGTGCTCATCCTCCTTCCTGCATGGCTTTGGCCACAACCTTGGTTCTGCCTCTCCTCCAGCTGGTTCTTCTGCCCACACACCTCTTCATCCTCCTCCTCAGCTGCCAGCAGGGCTGCCACCTGGGCAGTGTGACTGGCTTTTTCTCAACAGGAGGCTCAGATCTGCCTTCTGTATGCCTTTCAAGCCTGATCTCAGCCTCAGGCCAGTGCCCAGCTGCTCAGACCCCATGGGGCTATGTCAAAGCAGCTAAAAAAATGAGCTCAGTGTCCCCTGCCCACCACAAAGCAGCAGCTCCTTACCCATATTTGGAGTGGGGACACTTGATGTGCTCACACTCTTTCAGATGTGCCTCCAGGTTCATCTTCAGGAGAGGTGGGCAGCTGGGGTTGTTGGGGCAGCGAACTGGCCTGTAGTCACAGCTGCTTTCATGATCTCTGTCCAGGGAGAGAGGCAGGAAGAGGGAAAAATCAGCAAAAATCATACAGTCATGGAACTGCTTTGGTTGGAGAAGTCCTCCAAGATCGAGTCCAACCATCAATTCAACACCACCATGGCCATAAAATCATGGCCACAGGTGTCTTGAACACCTCCAGGGATGTGGACTCCACCACCTTCCTGGGCAGCCTGTTCCAATCCCTGACCACTCTTGCAGCAAAGAAATTTTTCCTGATCTCCAGCCTAAACTTTCCCTGCTGTGACAGGACAAGGGGTGATGATTTAAACTAAAAGAGGGAGATTCAAACTAGATTGAAGGAAGAAATTTTTGATCCTGAAGGTGCTGAGACCCTGCCCCAGGTTGCCCAGGGAGGTGGGAGATGTCCTGTCCCTGGAACCATCCCAGGTCAGATTGGTTGAGGCTGTGAGCAACCTGCTGTAGTTGCAGATGTCCCTGCTGACTCCAAAGGAATTGGACTAGATAGCCTTTAAACATCTTTCCTGACCCAAATCATGATCCTATGATTTTAAGACTGAGACACAGTAGGAAGAATTGTCCTCTCAAGTCACCCTGCTCATCCCCACCGCGGGCAGGAGCTGCACTGTCCCCAGGAGCTACGGTGCAGCTCAGACAAGCGACAGCAGATGACTGCTGGTGGAAAGCTTTCCCTGGAGAGGCTGCATGCTGCTACCAAGCCACTTACTTCCTGGCACTCAGCTTAATTGTGAAGGGACATCCACGGGGGTCCACCTCGAAGGCAGCAGGCTTGCTGCTGGCCGCAGGCCGGCAGCCGTACTTGCAGTGGATGAAGAGCTCCCCGATCTGCTCCGCCACTGCGATGTTGTTCACCACCACCGTCAGCTTGGCGTTGTCCACAGGGCACTTCTCTGCCAGCCAGGGAAAGGGAAAAAGGGAGAGTCAGCAAGGATTGAAATGCCACAGGAAGCATTTCCAAGACCTTCTGAGTGGAGATTTTACTTCTTTTGCCTCCTTGGGCCAAGCTGGCCGAGTGCCAGGTAGGTGGCAATGAATACTGACAGGAGGTCTGCATGCCATCAGCTCTGGTTTGTCTTGGGGCTTGGTGAGGAGTTAACATTAAGCCATGATAATTTCAGCTAGATGCCAATGGGAGAAGGCCACACTAACCCAGACCACCTCATGCTTGCTGAGGTGTGAGAGGAGTCTCAGGCTGTGCCCACAAACCAGCTGATGTCCTGCACACAACCCATTGCTCACCCAGGCCTGAGACTCAGTTCCTCTGCTGCCAGCTGGGCACTGCAGGCCAGAAAGGCTGCAGCAAGGCAGAGACAGGAGCTCTGAGAGCAGAGGCACCACTGAACAACAAAGGATTGCAACTGCAAAGCCTTCTGCTGCTCATCTGTTTGTCAGGACTGACACAGCACGAGGTGGGGACAGGGCACTGGTGCAAAGCAGAGGGACCCTCATGTGTGGAAGATGAACATCTTCAGGCAGAAGAGCTGCTGGTTTGCTGGACTCCCTGTGGAAGCTCCTCAGGGTTTGCTGTTGTGGTCATACTAAGGGTTTGGCTTTGTGCTGAACAAGGGCTTTCCAAGAGGGGCCCAGGCTCATGCCAAAGAAAGTCTTTGTTGTAGTGCAGAGTCCAAACCAAGCAGGAGCTGCTTAGAGCAGGCCAGCAGCCAGACACTTGGGCTCCGTCAGGTTTCTGGAAGAGCTGGGTAAGCTAAAGCAGCTCTGTGGGCAGGGGCTCAGGCAGAGCTGGCACTAATGGGCTGGTGGGGAGGAAGGAGGGGTTGAATGAGTCTGCCAAACACAGCCCCCCTGTTCCTTAGGCAGCCACAGAAAGCTTTCTGTCAGAAACCAGTGGGTCAGCTCTAGGCGAGGCATGTATTATCCTGGGATTATCCATGGCATATTCCAGGATTTGAGAACATCCTGTGCCCAAGAGCTGGGCACAGCTCTCTAGTGCCCATGCTTGAGAGGCTGGGAGCTGCAGAGCCAGCCCTGCCCCAGCCCCTGGCTGCCAGTTCGGGTTCAGCCCTTCAGACATCTTTCTGTGGATTTCTTTTTTAAGTGAGAGCAAAACCAAGCAGAAGACAGCAGCCTGGTGGCTGTGCCACCCCAGAAGAGCTCTGCACTCACCAGATGTTAAGGCACATCTTCTACAAAACGTGTGCTGTGGAGACAAAGAGGAACAGCAGCGTCAGCCTCGGCAATGTGGGACAAATCATTCCCCCTGGCTAAGGATGGGAAAGGTGGGAGGCAGCAGAGCCTGGGGGCTCAGGGGCCTCAGCAGCTGCTCTGCCTGCTTCACAGCTCTTCTCTCTGCACCACGGGGCAAGAACCAGCTGCTTGCTGAGGCAGCTATGAGTGAAACACAGGTCCTCAAGTTGTACCAGGGCAGGTTTAGATTAAATAGCAGGAAATAATTTCTTCACTGAAAGGGTCAACAGGCACTGGATCAGGCTGCCCAGGACAGTGGTGGAGTCACCATCCCTAGAGGGGTTTAAAAGCTGTTTGGATGAGGTGCTGAGGGACCTGGTCTATGAGTTGTTTTCAGAGAGATGTTAGGTTCTGGTTGGATTTGATGATCTTAAGCTCTTTTCCAGCCAGATGTTTCTGTGGTTCTGTTCCTGAGAGAGAATCATGAGCACATGGTTTGAAGCTCTGAGGGCTCTGCCCTGCTCAGGGTCAGGCCAAGATCACAGGGCAAGCCCAAGCCATGGGTGTGTTCTGCCACACTCTGATACTCATAGACTCCTAGAATGGTTTGGGTTGGAAGGGACCTCAAAGACCATCCAGTTCCAACTCTCCTGCCATGGGCAGGGACACCTCCCAGTAGATCAGGTTGCTCAAAGCCTCATCCAACTTGGTCTAAAACACTTCCAGGAATGAGGTGTCCACAACCCTCCCTGGGCAACCTATTCCAGTATCTCGCCACCCTCACTGGAAAGAATTTCTTCTTCATCTCCAGTCTAAATCTGCCCTCCTCCATCCTAAAGCCATTACTCTCACCCTGCAACTCCATGCCCTTGTTAAAAGTTCCTTCCCAGATCTCCTGTGGCCCCTTCAGGTACTGGCAGGCTGCTTTAAGGTCTCCCCAGAGCCTTCTCCAGGCTGAACAGACTCAACTCCCTCAGCCTGTCCCCATAGCAGAGGTGCTCTAGCACATCTTTGTGGCCTCCCCTGGACTCTCTCCAACAGTCTGATGTCAGGATTCCCACTCTCGACATCTGTATGGAGTTTCTTTTCTTCACCCTCACTCCATGTCATTCCTTTCATCTCCCTGAGAACTCTTCAAAAGGAAGAGCAAAGAGAAGTCACCATCCCTGTAAGTGTTCAAGAAATGAGTGGCCATGCACTTGGGGACATGGTTTAATGGCCACAGTGGTGTTAGGTGGAAGGTTGGAGCCAAGGGTCTCAGAGGGCTTTTCCAACCAAAACAATTCTATGATTCTAAGTCTGGTCTCCCCCTATCCTTGGCCAGTCAGCTCATCACACATATCCATCCCTCTGTAGCTCTTCTAACACAGCTGAAGCTGTCCTGCTGTCAGCTGCTCTGTAAGCACATTAAACCCACTGGCAACTTTGCCACTTGAAGCATCTCTCTGATGATATCACAGCAGAACAATTCGAGTGGCAACAGCAAAGTAGCAAACACAACCTGAAAACGAATACAAAGAAAGGAACAAAGGCTGCAGCGTTTCACCGGCCCTGAACTTGCCCTGCGGGTTCCCTGGAGCCTCCTCAGCCACATTCCCAGCTTTTGGCGGCAGCACTGGAGAGGCTGCAAGTCCCTCTTCAGAGCTGTTATCTGCTGCCCTGCTCATGTGGCCTTTTCCTGCCCTCTGCAGCTGCATGGTGCTCTCGGCAGAGCTGCCAAAGCAGGGCTGCAGATGAAGCCAGCCTGCTTCCTGCAGCAGAGTTTCTTTTTCCATATTAACCACTAAATCTCAGCGTCTCCACAAAGCGCTGCTCGCTGAAATGCTGGAGCCAAGCTGCACGCCAACTTCCAGCACCTTTGGGGACAGCACTCTCACTGCAATAAACAACCCTGCTCTCTGCTTTCTGTTGCTCCAGCTCCATCCCAGCCATCAGAAGCGTGTTAGATGCTAGAAGCCTCCTAGAGAGGCTGTCATGATGCCATCTTTCTTCATCTGCAGCCCAGAAGCAGAAGCAATATACAGCTTCTATTAAATCCCAGGAAAATGGGATATAGAAGAATATTCATCATTCTCTGTGCCTTTCATTAGTGGATCTCAAATCCCTCTGTAGGCATTAACTAAATGAAGCTTCAAGCCAGTCCTGTTTTGTAAGACCACATTTTCTCCACAGCTGAAGAGCAGCCCTTCTTGGGGTGCCTGGGAGGCAGCACACCCCCACCCCACCCCCAGAACCCTCTGGGGACAGAGAATGAGGAGGTTTAGACCTCAGTGAAACCACACCAAGGAGCCTGAGGGTGGCTGGGAGAGGGAGGCTGACAGTGCAGCTCTCCTGGGAGAGATCAGGCAATTTAAAGCAAGCCCCAGCCTTTTCTGGCTGCAGAATGCTCCACACCCCCTTGCAAACTGCTTTAGTGCTGCCCTGGGGGCAAATTCAACACCTATCCATCAGCACCCCTGCTCCAGCTTCCCCAAGCAGGGGCTGCCTCCTCTTTGCTCCCTCAGGGTGACAGATACTGTGGACAGTCAGGGCTTGGCTGTAGCTCAGACAGGACATCTGTGGAGCCCAGAGCACTGCCTTACCCCACAGGTTGTGATGACTGGATCCTTGAACACACTGCAGCACAGCTGGCAGCAAAGCTTCACAGAGGGCTGTTCAGCAAACACCAGTGGCTCCTGCAGAGTAGGGGAGAAAGAGACAGAGAGAGCACAAGGATCAATCCAGAGCCTCCAGCTCTGCAGAAGGAGCAAACCCACTCTTCAGCAGTGAGCCTTGGGGAGCCTGGGGCACACTAGGGACTTCATTATCTCAGAATAAACCTCCCTCTGGACTTGCTGACCTCCAGTATTTAAGAGATAGGGGAAGAATGAACTTGGGAATGACTGGAGACTCCCAGCTCACCACAAACTGGGGGCCACCAGCAGCTGGCAGGATCAGGATCTCACATCAGCTGCACAGACCAACATTTTTGCCACCAGAACTGTGTGAACAGCACTGCCTGGTACTTTTTGCTTAGTTGGACCGAACACTTCCTCATCAAAAGTGCTCCCTGTACCAAGCCTGGAGTGTAAAAGTCATTTTAAAGCAGCCTGTCCTTTTGTATTTCTGAGACATCCTGAAGGAAGGGCTCTTCCATTCCCTCTTGAAGCAGAAGCAATCTTGTTTCTGTTGCAAGGGGCTCATCTCTCCAGTTCTGTTAAGCAGCTGAGACTGCAGGAGCACAGGCTCTGAGCACACCCTCCTAGAGCAGCCCAGCTTTCCCCTCCCTCCACACCAGTGCAGGGCTTCACAGTCCAGAGCACTTCAAATCAACCCCAGCAGCTGGGACTGTCTTTTTGTCCTGTGCTGCTCTCCAAAATGCAAACACCACCCTCTGGGCTCCTCACTATCAAACACATCCTTTTATCTCAGATCTGTGGCAAAATGTTGCCTGACCTTCTAGGCATCCAGCCTGGGGTTAGTTACCACCAGGTCACAAGCTAAGCTCAGCTTAAAAGTGTCCTCCCCCAACAAGAGTCACACATGGACAATTCCTTGCACCACTGGGGCTTACAATCCCACCTCCTAGGGTTTACAATCCAGGCAGTGGCTGCCACACATCTGAAGGCTCTGAACCAGTGGGGAATTGTATTCGCCTTGCCCCCTAAAAGCCTTGCAACCCCCTCCTGCTCTGCAGCAGAGCCAGGGCATCACGGAGCTTTGCTGAGACCTGTTTTGAGAAGCAGAAAAAAACCTCACTATTGTCCCCCTTTACAGACAGGGAAATGGCAGATGAGGAAGCAAAGTCACTTGCAGAAGTCAGTGGTGGAATTAAATGAAATTAAAACCAGGAGACCTGACAGTCAGGCTTTTAGATGCCAGACACATGGGAAAATCTGCCTGTGCTGGCTCTGTGCACTCACAAGAGCCTACTAAGCCACTCTTTTGACAGTGAACCTCCTCAGAATGCTCCTTCAGACAATCCCAAATACCTACTGGCTCCTCCTCTTCCTCATGGAGCGAGAATGTGGAGCGCAGGGACATGTTGGACTCGGAGTGCAAGGAGCGGACGGAGATGGCAGAGTCGGAGCGGCGCGGAGTGCTGATGGGAGGCTGCAGAGAGAGAAAAGCCACTTCTGGGGACTGCAGACAACTCCTCCTGCTCCAAACCCTACACACAGACTCCAAGCTCAGTGCGTGAACGCCCCCCAGCACAGCTCACTCACTTTTGCTCACCCACTCTGCCAAGCTGCGCTGAGTGGCCCCCAGAAGCAGGACAGGCACTGCTCAGGTTAGACTTTACTCCACACCAAGCTGCCATCCACATTCCAAGCACATCAGGCTCTGGAAGGTGGATGGTTCTTAGGCTGATGGTTGGACTCAACGATCTTAAGAGGTCTTTACCAACCAAAACAATTCTAGGACTCTAAGGTGCATCCATCTGTGTACTTACCACCCGCAAAGCAATGCTTTGGAAGAATTAATCCTTGAGAGAAAGCTTTGGAAATCTCCCCCAGAGACTCCTGCAGTCCCTAGAAGCTCTGCAGCAGGAGCAGCAGCAGCAGCAGCAGCACTTGTTGTTTCACTCCCTATCTAACTTCTGCCAAATTTCTTTGCGTAAGTGTGGAGACTTCCTTCTATTCAATTCTGTGACAGACAGGCTCTGTCGCTTCCTGCTCGGGAGGGGAGAGCTCAGTGCACATGGCAGGCACCAATCAAGAGAAAGCCCACTGCTCACAGCAGCCTTGGGATTGGCTTTGAGGGAAAGCTGCCTCTGGAATACTAACCAGCAGCACATCTCTGCAAGGGGTGAGGAGTAGGCTGAGAGCAGCCCTGCAGAGAAGGGCTTACAGGGGTGCTGGCAGATGAGGTGCTTGATGTGAGCTGGTAACGTGTGCTGGAGCCCAAAAAGCCAACGGTGTCCTGGGCTGCAACACAAGCAAGAGTGGCCAGCAGAATTCTGCTCCTCTACTCTGCTCTTGTGAGATCCCATCTGGGTACTGTGTCCAGCTCAGGAGCCCTCAATGCAAGAAGGACAAGGAACTGTTGGAGAGGGTCCATAGGAGGCCACAGAGATGATCAGAGGGCTGGAGCACCTCTGCTGTGAGGACAGGCTGAGAGAGTTTGGGTGTTGTCCAGCCTGAGGAAGAGAAGGCTTCAGAGAGACCTCAGAGCAGCCTTCCAGTACTTGAAAGGCTACAGGAGAGCTGGGGAGGAACTTTTGACAAGGGCTTGTGACAGGACAAAGGGCAATGGCTTTGAGCTGGAAGAAGGGAGATTTACACTGGAGATTCCTGCCAAAGAAGCTACTCAGAAGGGATTGTGAGGGATGAGAAAGGTGGGGACAAAAGTAAGAAATGTTTTTTTGCAGAGGTGTTGAGACATGGGAATGGTTTGGGTGAGAAAACCCTGAAGATATAATCCCCAGGAGCTGAGCACACTCTGGAGTGTCCAATATGCCACTCTGCAGGCTCAGAACTTGCTCCCTGTGGTCAGAAGCCCCATCTGGAGGTGGAAATAGGAATGGATTTTCTGATCATTGTTGAAGGGCCAGTTCCAGACTGACTGGCCTTGGTCACAGCCCCAGAGCCTGCTGACAGCAGCTCTGCTTTCTCTCAAGCTCAGGAGCCCCAGAGCCCACTGCTCACACCAGGAGCCAGGCACATCCTCTCAAGCAGACCTCTTGGATTTGTAGATCCTGGGCTTTGTAACCATATCCCATCTTCAAGCAGTCTGAAAATGAGCACCAACAGTGCCAGTTTAATGGCCCAGCTCAGAAGCAGCCTCTGCTTCCCTGCTGCACCAACCATAGGAGCAGCCAGGAGATGCTGAGGCTGGTCCTACCCATGCTGCAGACACCTGTCAGACAGAACCCAGAGCAAGACAGTGATGGAGGGAGGCAGAGGACAGAGGAACACCAGACACCTCTCATTTGACACACAATCAGCTAAGCCAGTCAGCAGAGGGTCTCCTGGCAACACCTACCATGCCATCATCCTCATCTCGAGGGGAGTAGGTGAGTGTGCTGGAGGAGGACGGGGTCCGACGATGCTGTTTGAAAGTATTGGTCCCATCAGCTTCAAAGCAAATAAAAATGACATTACACAAAAAAGCAAGGATCTAGGTTCCTCAGCAACAGTTCCAAGCCATGGCTCAGGCTCTGGAGCTGAGTGTTCCTTAGGAAAAGACTAAAGGATACCCCAGCTCCAACTCCTGACCTGACCGTATCAGCACGGGCAGGACAATCCTGCTCTCTGCCAGCCTGCTCAAATGTGGCCAGCCCAGAGAAGAGCACAGATGAAAACCCACCAGGTCCATAGCTTCAAAATGCTATTTAAAGGAAACTTGCCACTCCCAAGCATCTCAGTCACCAACAAAAATTGCTTTGATTCAAGGGAGGTCCAGATATTCTTGGGAACATGCTAAATTACATTGTAGATCATAGAATCCTGGAATGGTTTGGGTTGGAAGGGACCTCCAAAGGTCATCTAATCCAGCCCCTCTGCAGGCAGCAGGGACATCCTCCACTAGAGCAGCTTGCTCAGAGCCTTGTCCAGCTCCAGGGATGGGGCCTTAACCACCTCCTTAGGCAACCTGTTGCAGTGTTCCAGCACCCTCACGGTGCAGAACTTGTTTCTCACATCCAATCTAAATCTGCTCTCCTCTCATTTCAAACCACTGCACTCATCCTGTAATTGCAGGCCTTTGCAAGCAGTCCCAAAGAAGCTTCTCCTCCTGTTTGTTCCTGTTGCCCCTTGTCCTGTCACTGGGCACCACTGACAAGAGTCTGGCCCCATCCTCTGGCCCTTACCCTTCAGCTCTTGCTGAGCACTGTTCAGATCCCCTGTGAGGCTGCTCTTCTCCCTGCTCAACAGCCCCAGGGCTCTCAGCCTTTGCTCCTCACAGAGACGCTCCAAGCCCCTCAGCATCTCCCTAGCCTCCGCTGGGCTCTCTCCAGTAGTTCCCTGTCTCTCTCGAACTGGGGAGCCCAGAACTGGACACAAATACACTCACCCTTTGTGATGGTGGTCACAGCAGAGTAGGCTGGCCCGAAAGTTGTTTCCATTCTTGTCTGAAATATTGACAAAATGAAGGTCAGTCCTGTCACTGCAGCACAGCCCAAAGCCTTGCTACCCTTTCTGAGCTGGAGACAAAACATACAGACACATTCCAGCTTGTCCTTGTGGACACTGGGATTTTTAAAGAGGCAAGAAAACCCTTCATTTTCTCAACAGAAAGGATGAGCAGGCAAGAAGCAGCCCCAGCCTTACCCCGTTAGGGTTTTCAGAAGGAGTGATGCTTGGTGTGCCACTGGAGAAACGATTGTAGCGAGCGTTCTTGTTTGAGCTCATAATCTGGGCCAGCTTTGGTTATTCATGGGCAGCTTGCTCTGTGGAACAAGACAGGAAGAGAGTTTGGGTTACTGGATGGATCCTCCTGTAGCATTCAGTCCCAACATTTGCCTACACTCAAACAGCACCACAGAATCATTTGGGTTGGAAAAGAGCTTTCAGATCATAGAATCATAGAATGGTAAGGTTGGAAGGAGACCCCAAGGATCATCTAGTTCCACCCCCCTGCCATAGGCAGGGACACCTCCCACTAGCACAGGTCACTCAAGGCCTCATCCAGCCTGGCCTTGAACACCTCCAGGGAGAGAGCAGCCACAACCTCCCTGGGCAACTTGTTCCAGTGCCTCACCACCCTCACTGTAAAGAACTTCCTCCTAACATCTAGTCTAAATCTCCCCTCTGCCAGTTTAAACCCATGCAGTTGTTGCATTCTCTAACTCTGCCAAGCCTGGTATTAAACCATAGCCCTCAGCACCACATCACTGCAGCTTTTTAAGCACCTCCAGAGATGAGGATTTAACCATCTCCCTGGGCAGCCTGTTCCACTAATTGAGAACTGTTTCAGTAAAGAAGTTTCTTCTGATGTCCAACCTAATCCTCCCCTGGGGCAGCTGGAGTCTGTTTCTTCTTGTCCTATCACTTGTTACCTGGGAGAAGAGACCAACCCCACCTCTCTCCAGCCTCCTTTCAGGGAGATGTAGAGACTCAGAAGGTCTCCCCTCAGCCTCCTTTTCTCCAGGTTGAACAACCTCAGCTGCTCCTCACAAGATTTTTGCTCTACTTAGGCTGGAGGACAGAGATGACCACACAACACATCCATCACCTGGGACTTACCCAGGGCCCCTGTAATGCCAGCCCAAGAGCAGATCCCTCTCTCCTGGGAGCCCCAGCAGAAGGCTATGGACACACTGGGCTGGTTCCATCCTGCACTCGCTTCTGAAGTGCTGCACAGGCGAGGCTCAAGCTGTCCTCAGCCAAATCTCTGCCAACAACCACAGCTCAGCCCCAGCTGACACAGCACTCTGTGGAGCTCACTGCAGTCTTCTCTTAGTCAGGCAGCCAGATCCCAGCAGCAGCCCAGGCCAGGGGATCACTGCTCAGATCTAAGCTTTCAGAAAAAAAGCTACAACCTAAAAAAAAAACCAAAACCCAAACCCCAAAGAAAACCCAACCAAACCAAAACCCCCAAAACAAACCCAAGATTGTCTTAAGTATCTGGATGATGTTTTTCCACACGTCTGAAAGCAGTGTCCTGGCTGCCTGCAAATGTCAGATCCCTCAGGAGAGGCTAAGCAGAGCTGCTGGAGCTGTCTCAAGAACAGCAGGAACGAAGCAGTGTTGTGCTGCTGCACCGTGGAGACCTGCCCATGTTTAAAGCTGGGCTCCAGCAAGCAGCAAGCTTGGTCATCAGAAGCTGTTTGTTCCCATCAGGGGTTCCTCAGAGCACAGACAGCAGAAGGCACAGGGAAGGTGGGTGGTGGGCAAGAGGGCAGACAAAGTTTTTTGGGTCACAAGTTATCTGCGGCCACGTGAGGTGTCCCAGTCCATAAAGGATGGCTGCCAAGAGGATGGGGACTCCTTTGTCCAAGGATTCCCATGGGAAAGACAAGGGGTGATGGGGACAAGTTACTGCTGGGCTGATTCCTACTGGACTCCAAGGGAAAATGTTTTCCCATGAGAACATCTGGAACATTGGAATCACCTCCCAAGAGAAGTGGTGGGTTTGCCCTACACTGGACAGTTTAAAGACTCATCTTGGCAGGGTGCTGGGCCAGCTGCACTATCCCCTAGAAAGGTTGGGCCAGGTGATCCTTGGGGTCACTTCCAACCTGGGATGCTGGGATTCTGTGGAATCTGAACTCCACTCAGCCTCTTATCCTCTTGCAGCCTTGGACAAACCACTGGAGCTCTCTGCTTCCTCCATGGCACTTCAGGATGTGGTTCAATGGTCATGGTGGTGCTGGGTTGATGGTGGACTTGATGGCCTCAGAAGGCTTTTCCAACCCCACCAATTCTGTGATTCCTGTGCAGGGCAGGCAACCACCACGAGGCAGCTTTTGGAGTGACCCAGCAGACCACTGACAGTCACGGGACATTAAGAGGCACATCTCCAGTGCCACCTTGTCCCAAAGCCCCACTGCAACAGAAGCAAAACACCTTCCAGTGCCACTAGACCATGGATAAATCCAAAGTGAGGAAGGCAGCAGGGGCTGGGATACAGGGATTTTCCACTCCTTTCAAGCATGTCCCATGCTCTGCAGCTTGGCTGAGGAACCTACCTGCAAGGAGCAGCAGGGAGCCTGCTCCTCATCTCCTCTGAGCAGAAACCAGAGGAATGTGAGCAATGGAAAAAACGTGGAGTGGGCTCTCAGCCAAGCTGCAGAACAGCAACCACCACAGCAGCATCTGAGTGCAACCCAAATCTCTGCAATCACCATACACAGGAAGCATTTCAGCAGAGAAGTTGACAGCTCTGACAGCTCCTTCACATCTCAGACATGGAATTCCAGCGTGGTGGGGGCTGGAAGGGACCTCTGCAGATCATCCAGTCCAGCCCCACTGCTAAAGCAGGGGCACCCACAGCAGGTGGGATGGAGTCTCTACTCTGGGTGGAAGGAAAATGTAGAATCCCAGAATGGTTTTGGTTGGAGAGGATCTCCAAGATCATCCAGTCCAACCCTTAACCCAGCACTGCCAGGTCAGCACTAAACCATGGCCCTCAGCACCACATCTCCATGGCTCTGAAACCCCTCCAGGAATGTGGACAGCACCACTGCCCTGGGCAGCCTGGGCCAGGTCTTGACAACCCTCAAGGGGAAGAAATTGTTCCTCATGTCCAATCTAAACCTCCCCTGAAGCAACTTGAGGTTATTTCCTCTTGTCCTACCACTGGTTCCCTGGGAGAAGAGGCCAACCTCTATCTGGCACCAGTCTCCTTGCAAGGAGTTCTAGAAAGCCAGAAGGTCTCCTCTGAACCTTCTTTTCTCCAGGCTGAAGAACCCTAAGTCCCTCAAACCACTTCTCAGAAGTTCTCCAGACCCTTCCCCCTCTTCATTGCCCTTCTCTGGACCTGCTGCAGCATCTCAATGTCCTTCTTGGACTGAGGGCCCAAAATTTAACCCAGGATTTGAGGTGCAGCCTCATCAGTGATGAGTCCAGGGGGACAATCCCTGACCAACATCCCCAGCTCCTTTTCCATCAGGCAGTTTCCAGCCACTCTGCCCCCAGCCTGGAGCTTTCATGGGGTTGTTGTGACACAAGCACAGGACCCAGTACTTGGTCTTGAACCTCATCCCACTGGCCTTAGTCTGTAGACCCAGCCTGTGCAGTTCCCTCTGCAGAAGCTTGCTCTCCTCAAGCACTTCCACTCAGCTTGCTGTTGCCTGCAAACTGAGGCAAACAGATTCAGGTTCACGTCCCTCCATGACAAAAACACCTCAGTGCTGCTGCTGTTTCCTGAGGGGGAATTTCTATCTCCATCTCCTCTCTGCAAGGCAAGTCATGAGGTAAGATACTGTGCTTCAAAAGCTAGGAGCAGTCACCTACACAGGTGACAGCACAACTGGTGCTCACTGCTGCTCCTCAGCCTCGCTTGGCAGAGAACTGTGAGCTGGCTGAGGCTCTGCTGCTGCTCTCCCCACTGCAAGCTGCTCTGCAGGAATCCAGCAGACAGATGGGTTTGCAATTCATGGGAAAAACACCTCTAAGACATGCCAGGTGAGCAGCAAGGTCTGGCTTCTGAGGACATTCAGCCTTTGTCCCAGCAGAACAGTACCTGAGGAAGCAAAGTCCTCGCTTGGAAGGCTTCAACCTTGGCTGATCAGTTCAGGGGCAGCAGAAGCTCACACAGAAAATCCCTCAACAGATCCCCAGCTCACTTGTGCACCTCTCACCTCCAACATCAGCACCCTGGCAAGGCTGGGACTGAGAGACTTGACTATGAAAAGCAGAAGCTAACCCATCCTTAGCCAGACAAGCCCCACCTACGGTTGTTAATGTACCAGAGTTCAAAAGCCTGCTCCCAGCTGGCCTGGGAAAGGAGTTCACCACCAATAAATGCACTAAGTGGGACAATTTTTAGCCAGTGCTGCAGCCCATGCCCTTCAAGGATGCCAGAGGAACACTTGGCTCACCTGGAAACTGCAGAATCCTGCATCCTCCTTTCCTGCAGCTGCCCTGCTAGACCCAAGGTGACCAAAGTTTCTTCCCTACTTCGCTCCTCAACTGCTGTGCAGTCTGAGGGCTTATCAAACTGCTCTGCCTTACAGGTGGCTCTGCCCTTCCCTGGAAAGCTTTAAGCACTCATGATGGGATTTTCCCAGATTAAGAAACCTGAGCTCATAATCGTTGCTCAACATGCACTAGGTTTCACTTCCACCTTCCCCAGGCTCCCCCAACAAACTCCAAAGCTTTCAAGCTTCCCCACTCACTCCTGCTTGCCATCTCTGGGTGCAATCAGGGCAAGTTAAAGAGCCACCTGAAGTTCAACAGCTCCTTCACAAAGAAATAACCCAGTGAACCTGTCACCTGCTGTTGTTTTTGTACAGCTTCCTTGGACTTTGGTACTGAGAACAAGCAGGAGAGAACAACAGAAGACAGCTACAGTGGTTAACCCTCCAGTGTTAAGTGGACTGAGGACAGGAGAAGAGCATAGGTGGCATGAGCTGGGGAAACTTCACTCAGACTAATTATGTCCTGATCTTTGATAAACAAGCACTGAACCCTCAGTTCCTGAAGAAAGCAGTGGATGTGGACAGATCATAGAATGGTTTGGGTTGGAAGGGACCTCCAAAGGGCATCCAGTCCAACTCCCGTGCAGGTAGCAGGGACATCCTCCACTAGATCAGGTTGCTCACAGCCTTGTCCAGCCTCACCTTCAATAGCTACAGGCATGGGACCTCAACTCCCTGCCTGGGCAACCTGTTGCAGTGTTGCAGCACCCTCATGGTTCCTCACATCCAATCTAAATCTGCTCTTTTCTCATTCCAAACCATTGCCTCTCATCTTGTCACTGCAGGCCTCTGCAAACAGTCCCTCTGCACCCTTCTTGCAGCCTCCTTCACATACTGGTAGGTTGCTATTAGGTCTCCCTGGAGCCTTCTCTTCTCCAGACTGAACACTCCCAGCTCCCTCTGTCTGTCCTTACAGCAGAGGTGCTCCAGCCCCCTGATCATTTTTGTGGCCCTTCCACCAGGGCAAATCTACTGACAACTTTCAGAAGCACCATTTGCACAACCACCTAACACCAGGACAGCTGTAACTCAATCACACCCACAAAAGAGCAGCGGCAGCTGTGGCGACTTCAGGTGCAGGAGGGAGCAGAGAGGTCCCATCTCTCCTCACAAACCTGGTTTCTTCACCCCCAGCTTTGCTTAAAGAGCATGGAGAGCTTCCCAGCTCTGAAACCACCAGAAACAAGCTCAGGAGGCACTTGCTGGGTGGCTGCAGAGCCAAGTCTCACATGTCCTTGCAAAGGTCACTCTGGAGGATCACAAAATCAGCAATAACACAGCCCCAGCTCAACCACACAACAGCTCCCCACTTCTAAAGTGGATTTCAGATCCCTCCAGCTTCTTCACCAGGATCTTGAGACAGGGATAAAAACCAGTTCCTCTCCCTCACTACTGTCCACAGCCACTACAGCACAGCAGCTTCCCAGGGAGCAGTGACACAACCCTGACCTCCAGCACCTTGGAGCAAACTCACCCCCCGGCCATCCAAGCTGGCATGGAGCGGCGGAGCCCGGCAAAAAGCCACCATGATCAAGTTGCTCAGCTGTGGGAAGGGTTTTCCTCGGTCAAAATGTCTCTTCTATCTGTGTGAGCTGTGTGTATGGCTCTGCAGTGATGTAAACAGAAAGGCATGCGGAGCAGTGGGCGATATGTAAATCCAGCTGGAAAATCCCACGGCTCAGCCAATCTCCGCGCTGCTGCCTCCAAGCCTTGCCCTGGCTGCTCCCGAACTGGGGAGGTTTCGGCTGGTGCAGAAAGAAAAACAACCCCTCACATGCCACACACGCAGGGAAGTCTCCAAGGAGAGAACCATGAGGGTGCTGAGACATTGGAACAGGTTGCCCGGGGAGGTGGTTGAGGCTCCACCCCTGGAGATAGTGAAGGTGAGGCTGGACCAGGCTCTGGGCAACCTGATCTAGTGAAGGACCTCCCTGCTGATTGCAGGGGGATTGGACTGGATGACCTCTGGAGGTTTCTTCCAACCCAAACCATTCTATGATTCTATGAACAGTCCATTGATCACCTTAAAAAGAGTTTGAGTTTCTCACCTTCTGCAGGTGGTTCCCAAACCTGGTTCCTTCACCCTGGAGAACAGGGCTGGTGAGGAGCAGCTGAGGGAGCTGGGGTTGTTTAGTCTAGAGAAAAGAAGGCTGGAGGGAGACCTCATTGCTCTCTAGAACTCCCTGAAAGGATGTTGGAGTGAGATGGGTGTTCATTTCTGCTCCCCAGTATCAGGTTATAGGAGGAGAGGAAATGGCCTGAAATTGTATCAGGGGAAGTTTAGGTTGGAGGTTAGAAAAAATTTCTTTGCTGCAAGAGTGGTCAGGCATTGGAACAGGCTGCCCAGGGAGGTGGTGGAGTCACCATCCCTGGAGGTGTTCAAGAAATGTATGGCCATGGCACTTTGGGACATGGTTTGATGACGGTGGTGGTGCTGGGTTGATGGTTGGACTGGATGACCTCAGAGGGCTTTTCCAACTGGACCAAGTCTGTGTTTCTCTAGTTCTGAATATTAAGCAGCCTAACAAGCAGCAACAGCTTTTCTTTGTAAAGACAATCCAGGGAAATCCAGTTAACTGGGAATCAAAAGGGCAGAGCTAGTGAGCAGGGCTGATGGTGAGGTGCCCAGCAGACAGTTCCCTGCTGACAGTTTCCTGCTTAGGAAACCCCCAAACTCTTGGATCTCCCACTCTGCAGGTGCACAATGAGGATACCACTGTCTGTCTCCTTATCAATGGTGACAAGCAGCTCTTTGGAGTTGTGGTTAGGAGATGTCATCACAGAACAGCTTGAGTTGGAAGGGACTTTAAAGATCATCTAGTTCCAACCCCTCTGCCATGGGAAGGGACACCTCCCACTAGACCACGCTGCTCAAATCCTCATCCAACCTCGTCTTGAACACTTCAGGGAAGGGGTTATCCACAACCTCCCTGGGCAACCTGTTCCAGTGTCTCCCCAACCTCATTGTAAAGAATTTCTTCCTAATGCCCAATCTAAATCTCTCCTGTCCTAATTTCAAACCATCACCACTTGTCCTATCACCACGGGCTCTTATAAATAGTCCTTCTCCAGCTCTCCTGGGTCAGATGCCTGTACAGCCCCTGACACAGCTCAGCCCACTTTTTGGTGGTGAGTTGGGCTAACCTTACCTTCTGTGAACAACCTTCCCTCCTCACACAGCTCCCAGGGAGCCACATAAACTGTCATGGAAGTGGTTGACTTTCTCACACCAGTTTCCCTCAGGAGGGATGTTATAGAATCATAGAATGGTAAGGTTGGAAGGGACTTCAAGGATCATCTGGTTTCAAGCCCCTGCCATGGGCAGGAACACCTCCCACTAGCACAGGTCACTCAAGGCCTCATCCAACCTGGCCTTGAACACCTCCAGGGAGGGAGCAGCCACAACCTCCCTGGCCAACCTGTGCCAGTGTCTCACCACCCTCACTGGAAAGAGCTTCCTCCTAACATCCAGTCTAAATCTCCCCTCTGCCACTTTAAACCCATTGCCCCTTGTCCTGTCATTACAAGACCTTGTCAATAGTCCCTCCCCAGCCTTCCTGTAGGCCCCCTTCAGATACTGGAAGGCTACTATAAGGTCTCCTTGAAGCCTTCTCTTCTCCAGGCTGAAGAGCCCCAACTCTTGTAGCCTGTTCTGGAACTCTCCCATGCTGCCTGAAAACCCAGCAGATGCCCTGTGGCTGTAAGCAGGAGTCACTAACAGACCAAGGCTCAAAGGCAAGAGTCTGCATCACAGGAACACTGCCTGTTCAGTGGAGAGACAAGAACACAGCCCTGGGGTGAAAACACACAAGGAGGCAAAAATTAAAGTGCTGGGGCTGAAACAAAGTGTTGGACAACACTGACACTGTCAAAGTACAAAAAATAGCTGCTAGGCCAGAGTTCTTCACAAGTAGTATCCCCCAGACATACAACAGGCTGGACCTGGTTTGCTATGTAGATATCAATCCCAGCTACCTTCCACGTCAGCTTTCTTCTCACACTCACTGGCCTCCAACAGAGCCTGTCTGAGCCTGTGCCTTTGATACCAGCTCAAAAATCAAGCTGAACTGAAAGAAGGTTCCTCACCCCTGGCTTTCACGCAACACAACAGGATCATCAAGGCACAGTCGGGAATCGAGCAGGAGAAAAGCGTTTGACTGCAAGTCTGTGAGAGGCACAGCAGCCGTGAGTTGGATGGAGAATAAAGCAGGACTAAGCAGCACGCTTGAAGCGAGGCGGGGAAGTGGAATGTCACTGCCTGCTTCGAGCTGTGCAGTCCTCGTGGGGAAGTTACCGAGAGGTGCCACCAGAAATATCCCCCATTGTGAAACCAGAGCACAAGGAAATGAGGTTACTGTGAGCCATCGGCAACATGTGCCCCAAGTCGGACAAGTCACGGAGTAAAAAAAGATAAAACGAGCACTGTCCATGATGAAGTAGGTCTGACAGCAACAGCGAGGCAGCTGCGGCGAGGAAAGAAAGACCTGGGCAGGACCCACCGCGGACGAAACCACACAGGAGGCGACAGACGAGCTCCTCCATGCACCTGAACAATCACACTGGCGCCTGCACAGCGTTTCAAACCCAGCACATGAACTGGGGAAGGGGAGGGAAGAGAAGGGGGTGGCAAATCTGCCGGCAGGTGACAGTCTCCGACACTGCTCCGAGCAGCCCCGCTGCACCCAGGGAAGCTGCCGCAGACACCTCCAAAGAGCGGGGACAGCCACCCAGGCCTCCGCACATCCCCCCGCGGGGAGCTCAGCTCTCTCGACCCTCACCGAACGTACCGCTCAGCCCAACCCAGCCCGGCCCTTCTCCTCATGAAGCTCCCTCAGCCCCGCGTCTGGCCGGTTCCCTTCAGCCGGGGTCCCTCCTCGGCCCGGCCCAGCGCCGTTCGTACCTGACAGCAGCAGCGGCGGCGGCCGGAGCGCCGGTGCCCGGCCCCGGCACATCGCGACCCCGGGGCCTGTTCCCCGCTCGTCCAGCGGCTCAGCTGCCGTCCGGGCCGGAAGCGCCGCACCCCGCCGTTCCCGGGACTTGTAGTTTGCAGGGCAGCGCTCTGCCCGTTCCCTACTCGCGCCTCCGGGACGCTGGGACTACATCTCCCAGCAGCCCCTTGTGTGAGCGCCGATTGGCTCTTTCCCGGTCACTCTATGTTACAACCACTGCTCCTACTGGCTTGGCCCTGCCTCCTCCAAAGGCCAATCAGACGGCAGCAGACCACCGCTGCGCTGCACGGTACCATTGGCTTGCGGGAAGGCGGCTACCAATGAAAGTTGGGGGAGGCAGGAGGACGATCACGCTACCCTCTTCTGACTGGGTGCTTTCTGACCAATAGCGGCGTGAGGGATGCTATAAAATCTGCAGTTGGGGCCAGGGTTCGGCCTTTCCACGTGGGAGGTGAGCTTGAGGGGTTGCTGAAGCCGGTAACCGGGAGTGGGGGGGCCCCAGTTAATGTGGGCGGGCCGGTGATGATTCCTCAACCTTTCTGACACCTCGTCTGAGGGCGGCGGGCGGCCGCCGCCTCTGCTGACGATGCACGGCTGAGGCCCGCGGGAGCGGCGGCGGGGCCGAACGGGCCGGACCGGGCCGCTCTCAACACGTTGCCTTCTCTCCTCAGGCTTCGGCGGGTTCGGGATCGCGGCGGCCTGAGGGGCGCTGAGAAGGGAGGGATACACTGCGCTGTGAGGCTCGGCGGCCGGTGGGCTCCCCGGGATTCCGACACCGGCATCCTCTGTGCGCGGCCTGCTGGGAGGCTGCTCCCGCTGTTGTAGGAGGTAAAATCTGCCGCCGCTCGTTTCCGCGGCCCCCTGAGGTACTTGCTGGGGCTGGCGTGGTTAGCTGGGGCATTGGACTAGCTGTTACTCGAGGGGTCGGGTGGGCTGTGGGATGGAGGAAGCGATGCAGCTCCCGGTACGGCTCCAAAAACCACGCTTGCAGACCAGTCAGCCTCACCTCCATCCCTGGGAAGGTGATGGAGCAGCTTAAGCTCTGTGCTGCCTCTAAGCACATCGAGGATAAGGTCCACGGGAGCAGTCGGCATGGGTTTACCGAAGGGAAGTCAAGATTAACCAACCTGATAGCCTTTTGTGAGGACGTAGCCGAGTGGGTGGATGATGGCAGAGCAATGAATGTGGTTTATCTCGGTCTCAGGAAAGCATTAAACATGGCCTCCCACGGCATCCTCCCAACTAAACTGAGGAAGTGTGGGCTTGGATAATCAGGTAGCGAGGTGGATGTGAACTGCTTGAAAGAAAAAAGTCAGAAAGTTGTGGTCAATAGGGCAGAGTCTAGTCGGAAGCCTGTACCTAGTGGAGTTCCTCAAGGGTCATTAGTGGCATCTGTAATATTCAATAAATTCAGCAAAGATCTGGATGAGGGCACTGTTATGGCACCACTCTGGGAGGGGTGGCTGACACCCCCTCAGGCCATTCAGCCAGACTTGGGTGGGCTGAAGAGTTAGGGAATGAAATCCAACAAGGCCGAGTGTGGAGTCTTGCGCCTGGGAGAGAACAACCTCATGGACCAGGATAGGCTGGGGGCTGATCTGCTGGAGAGCAGCTCTGGGGAAAAGGACCTGGGAGTGCTGCTGGGCAGCAGGATGCTCAGGAGCCAGCAGTGTGTCCTTGGGGCTAAGAAGGCAAAGGGAATCCTGGGGTGGATTAGAAGGGCTGTGGTGAGTAGGTTGAGAGAGTTTTTTCTCCTCTTCTACTCTGGTGAGGCCACATCTGGAATGTTGTGTCCAGTTCTGGGCTGCTCAGTTCAAGAAGGAGCCCAGGGAACTGCTTGAGAGAGTCCAGTGTAGAGGCACAAAGCTGCTGAAGGCAGTGGAACATCTGCCTGTGAGAACAGACTGAGGGAGCTGGGAGCAAAGGAGCCTTAGGGCTGCCCCCAGTCATGTTGATCAAGATGTGCAGGGCAGTGTCAGGAGGACAGAGCCAGGCTCTGCTCAGTGGCATCCAGTGACAGGACCAAGAGGCAGTGGGTGCCAGCTGGAGCAGAGGAGGTGCCACAGGAACATAAGGAAAAGTTCTGTGAGGGTGACAGAACCCTGGAGCAGAGTGCCCAGAGAGGCTGTGGAGTCTTTCTCTGAGACATTTAGAAACCACCTGGATGGTAGTTTCTAAACCAGGTGGAAACTGTGTGACCTCCTCTGGCAAGGGGTTTGGACTGGATGATCTTTCAAGGTCACTTCCAAACCCCTACCTTTCTGTGATTCTTTGGGGGTCAAATAATAAAAGGTTTTCTTGTAAAAAATCCAAAGTCATCACTCTTTGTGGGAGCTTAAGGTAAATGATGTGGCAGTGGTGGGTAACAGAAAGGATTCACAGGAGGGACTCTGTTGCTAGGTGGTTAATTTAGGTATTGGGAGTCCTTGAGGGTAAGTAGGTTTTAGGAATATAATCACATTCCTCCTTTAGCCTCAAATCAACTTCAGCCTGAATTGTTTTCCTGCTGTATCTCCACTTTGGCTTATCCAAGGCATATTTTACAGCTGACAGATATTAATAAAGTTTTCAAAATGCATGTTTGGCTCTTCTGTTCTTCCTCAGTCCCACAGGTGGCATGAAGAGCCACGAAGCAGTTATAAACTTTGCTTTGGGGCACTCAGCAAACCATTTCTACTGTTAATATTTACTTTTGGAGAACCAGAGGTTGTTAAAATGTGTCCTGCAGCTCAGCTTGGCTCCCTCACAGTCTTGCTGGGTGCACTGAAGCACCTGAATGTATGGTGGTAAGAGAAGGATCTTGATGGGTTAAGGAAAGAGCTAAAGTATTTTATGCTTGGTAGCATGGTTTGGGTTGGAAGGGACTTTCCAAAGGTCATCCAGTCCAACCCCCCTGCAGGCAGCAGGGACATCCTTCACTCTAGTGAAGAGCCTTGTCCAGCCTCACCTTCAATAGCTCCAGGCATGGGGCCTCAACTCCCTTCCTGGGCAATCTGTTGCAGTGTTGCAGCACCTTCATGGTGCAGAACTTGTTCCTCACACCCAACCTGAATCTGCTCTTTTCTCATTCCAAACCATTGCCTCTTACCCTGTCCCTGCAGGCCTTTGCAAACAGTCCCTCTGCAGCCTCCTTGTAGCCTTCACATACTGGCAGGTTGCTATTAGGTCTCCCTGGAGCCTTCTTCAGGCTGAACACCCTCAGCTCCCTCTGTCTGCCCTCAGAGGTGCTCCAGCCCCCTGATCATTTTCAGGGCCCTTCTCTGGACCTGCTCCATCAGGTCCATGTCCTTCTCAAGGGTCCCAGAGCTGGACACAGCACTGCAGGTGAGGTCTCCCCAGAGCAGAGGCAGGATCCCCTCTCCCCATCTCTGGCCACACTGCTTTGGATGCAGCCCAGGCTGCCATTGGCCTTCTGGGCTGCAGGTGCACTTTGCCTGCTCCTGTCCAGCTTCTCACCCACCAGCCCCCCCAAGCCTTTTCCTGCAGGGCTGCAGGACTGATACCAAGGATTGCCCCAACCTCGGTGCAGGGCCTTGCCCTTTGCTTTATGGAGCCTGATGAGATTCTCCTCAGCTCACCTCTCCAGCCTGCCCAGGCCCCTCTGGATGGCACCCATCCCATGCTTCAGACTTGCCAACCACACCACTCATCTGCAGCCTTGCTGAGGGCACTTCAATCTCCCTGTCAGTATCACTGATGAAGATATTGGTCACTACAAGTGTGTGTTGGCCAATTAAAATACCCTCATAGCCACAAAGATAATTAAAAAACTTTATTAACAGGAATGAAACAAAAGCTGTACACAAGAGCCAGCAGAAATGAGAAGTTGGGACCTTTTGCTGAGTCCTCTGAGTGGTTGAAGGGGCTGAAGAGTTGATTCCTCATCACTTGGTGGCAGTAGAGGCCCGCGTGAGAGATGCCAAATAACAGTCTGAGGAAGGGCTTTAGGGTGAGGTTGGGGAGTTGGCACTGCCAGATCAATATGGAGAGAGTTGGAGACCGAGGTGGGGCTGAGCCTGACAAAGTTTATCATCTCTAACACCACACGATGGCACAATGAGTGTGAATTCACTCCCAGCTGGCGTGTTTGAAGTACTCCAGAGGGTAGCATTTACACTTTCCAGCTTAAATTGGGGTTTAAATTGGTTTGGGTCCTGGAGGAAGTCAGTTAAGAATTGAATTCAGAATTGTCAGCTTGTTCTTCAAGACAAGGTACAAAGTTCTCCTGGCCTGCAAGGGAGAAGGAAGGCAGAACCTGATGGGACCATTGTGTTGCTGCTTTCTGCCTTCTGGAAGGCTCACTGTTAGGTCTGGGGTATTGTGTCCATGCAGCAGCTGGCACCTCAGGGCACTGCCTGACCAATACAGTCAGAATGAGTGCCAAAGGCAGAGCTGGGCACACGACTGGAGATGGAGCAGGTACTGGAGCTGGCCTAGTGCTGTTCTGTGCCTCCCTGCTGAGCTGGCCCCTCCCAGCACAGCTGGGACACCAGAACCAGTTCTTGGTGAGCTGAGGGTCTGGAGAAACCTCCACTCCCTGCTCCCCATAACCTCAGCCAGCATTGGGTGTGCTGCAGAGCTCGGGGTGGGAATGGAGGTAGCTGGGAAAGCAGCTTCATGGAGGAGACACTTGCTTAAGAGTCAGTCCCAGTGAGAAGCTCACCAAAGCATCATGAAGCAACAAATTCTACAGATCCTAATCAGTCCCCAGGCAACTTCCAGAGCCCTTCCTGTGCCACTTGCTGCAGAGAGCTCCTGCACCTCTGAGAGTAGGTACAGATGAAAAGAGTTGCTGCAGTTATTGCTCCTGCCCTGCTGGGCACTGCAAATTCTCTTGCAGGAAGCAATAAATAATTTAAATTGGACAGTCAAAAAAAAAAAAGACTTATTTCTGCCTTAAAAAGCTATTTAGGAACCTGCCCTGTTCACAGTAAGTGTAGTTTAGGATCCTTGTTACTCTGCAGGATCCACTTCAAGCAGTAGCTGCTCATTTTGCTGGACCTTTAAGGAGTCCTTGTCCAAATCACACTAGGGAGCTGTGGAGGAGCCTTTGTGCACCACAGGAAGGCAGCTCTGGAGCCAACACCTCAAGGAAAATGATGAGCAGGGGGATCTGAACTGACTACTGGGGGAGCTGGTGCTTGGCTGAGAGGTAAGGGATGCATATTTGATGTTGAATGGCTAATTTGGGGCAGCATGGAGAGGTTCAGTACCTCAAGGGATGGATATTTTATGTTGAGGAGCTAATTTGGGGCAGCATGGAGAGATTGAGTACCTTGAGGGAAGGATATTTTATGTTGAGGAGCTCATTTGGGGCAGCATGGTGAGATTCAGTACCTTGAGGGATGGATATTTTATGTTGAGGAGCTCATTTGGGGGAGGTTCAGTGCATGTGGTGGGCACCTGGGGTCAGATTTTCAAAGAAGGAAATTGCCCAAAGCCAAACTTGATCCAAATTCAAAGTTGTACTTAAAAGTGCAGCTTCCAAATGAAAGGAAAGAGAAAAAAAAAAAAAAAAAAGAAAAGAGCCAAATGCCTGACACAGACCCAAAGGGTGAGGAGACTGCTGAAGAGAGCTGGCAGGAGTCTGAAACCTGGAAAAATCAATGCCTAGGGCATCCCCCCAGCCTTCTCCAGTTCAAAGCAAGAGAACTTTGAAGGTATCAAAGTGTTGGAGCAACCTAATGATGCTATCAGGCTTACAGGAAGGCATTCAGAATAAGCAGCAACACATGAGATTCCAACTCAAAAGTACTGGAAAGAGCAGAAGGAGGAGAATCAAAGCCTTTCTGACCACAGAAAGAGTCAGAAGATCTCTGTACACCAGACAGGTTAGCAGGAGCCTACTCCAACAGCCAGCCAAGCTCTTGTCTTCTGTGGGGAAGAGGAGAAGCCCTCACTGAGGGGTGTGTTACACCCCACAAAGATGGATGGGCAGGAGTAAGCCACTACAAAACTGGTTGCCTCAAACCCAAGCCTTTTCTGTGTGGGCCAGGGCTCTGAACAGTTGAATTCCAGGTATTTGGGGAAAGAAAAACGAATCTGGGGACTTCTTCCTACCCAGGATTTAGTGGGGAGGAGTTTGTTCCCCTTAAGTCACACTGGAACTCTCCATATTCAAGAAGCTTCCTAATGCTCTTGGCTGCTGCTGAATGGGTGGAGACAACCAGCTCTAGCAAGTGCCTCAGCCTGGGGAGGCACAACAGTGAGACCCCAGCCCACCTCCCACCAGCACTGGGTCAAGTGGCTGTGCCCAGCGATGGCAGCCCATGGGCACACGGTGCTGGGGGGCTGCAGCACCTTCATCCCATCCAAGAGAGCTTCTGCTGCTGCTTTTCCCTTCCCCACATCCCCAGCTCACCTCTTAGCAGACACAGACACGACAGACAGACAGACATGCACACACTGTCCACGAGGAGAGAGAGAAAGCACAGCGCAGGGGCGCGGGGCCTGAGTCTCTGTACAGCTGTGCCCAGCGCGTTAGGACCTGCAGCAGCCTGAGCCTCTCACTTCCTTCTTCACGTAGTCATGGAGCTTGAATTTGGGCTCGTTGGGCAGCTTCATGGACCTGTGCTTCAGTTCCCTGTGGGAAGGGGGGAAAAAAAACCCCAAATGCAACCCATGTTATTTCTGCCTGCTCCTAAGGTGCCTGGTCCAGCTCAGTGCTCTGGATGGTTTGCCGAAGCTCCCACTGGTGAGATTTTGGGTCTCAAGTGAGATGGCCAAGTGCTTGGCAGCTGGAGGTGGCAGCCCAGGCAATGACAAAGTGAGTGATGAAGGTTATGAAGATGCTGAGGGGCCTGGAGCATCTCTGTGAGGAGCAAAGGCTGAGAGCCCTCTGGGGCTGTTGAGCCTGGAGAAGAGCAGCCCCAGAGGGAATCTGATCAATGCTCAGCAAGAGCTGAAGGGTAAGGGCCAGAGGATGGGGCCAGACTCTTAACAGTGGTGCCCAGTGACAGGACAAGGGGCAAAGGGCACAAACTGGAACCCAGAAGGATCCATCTAAACAGGAGGAGAAACTTGTTTGCTATGAACCCTGGAGCAGGCTGCCCAGAGAGGTTGTGGAGTCTCCTTCTCTGGAGAGCTTCCAAACCCATCTGGCCATTGTGACCCTGGGCAAGCTGCTGTGGGTGCCCTGCTTTAGCAGGGGGGTTGGACTGAATGATCTCCGGAGACACTCTCTAACCCCATCATATTGGGATGCTGTGGCATTTGTGGGTGTCTGCTGTCCACTGCAGGGGAGGTTCCCAGCATGGCTGCTGCACCACTCACTCACTTTGCAATGGCTGTGAAGGCCAGCTCAACATTGAGGCCACTTTTTGCACTGGTCTCCATGAAGGGCACTCCATACTCCTGTGGGACAAAACAAACTGGCGTCAGAAACATCATCTGGGGCATTCCTGGGGGCTCCTGGCTCCCTCTGAGCCCTGGGAGAGGAGCTCTGCCATGGTGGGCAGGGCAAGCTGAGGCAGAGTTAAGAGCTCAGGTGCTTCTCACACAACTTTGGCAATAACTTTTGGGGAAAGAAGCAAAAAAGATGTTAGTGGAAGCATAGAGGAAGAAAAGTGAAGAGGNACAGACACGACAGACAGACAGACATGCACACACTGTCCACGAGGAGAGAGAGAAAGCACAGCGCAGGGGCGCGGAGCCTGAGTCTCTGTACAGCTGTGCCCAGCGCGTTAGGACCTGCAGCAGCCTGAGCCTCTCACTTCCTTCTTCACGTAGTCATGGAGCTTGAATTTGGGCTCGTTGGGCAGCTTCATGGACCTGTGCTTCAGTTCCCTGTGGGAAGGGGGGAAAAAAAACCCCAAATGCAACCCATGTTATTTCTGCCTGCTCCTAAGGTGCCTGGTCCAGCTCAGTGCTCTGGATGGTTTGCCGAAGCTCCCACTGGTGAGATTTTGGGTCTCAAGTGAGATGGCCAAGTGCTTGGCAGCTGGAGGTGGCAGCCCAGGCAATGACAAAGTGAGTGATGAAGGTTATGAAGATGCTGAGGGGCCTGGAGCATCTCTGTGAGGAGCAAAGGCTGAGAGCCCTCTGGGGCTGTTGAGCCTGGAGAAGAGCAGCCCCAGAGGGAATCTGATCAATGCTCAGCAAGAGCTGAAGGGTAAGGGCCAGAGGATGGGGCCAGACTCTTAACAGTGGTGCCCAGTGACAGGACAAGGGGCAAAGGGCACAAACTGGAACCCAGAAGGATCCATCTAAACAGGAGGAGAAACTTGTTTGCTATGAACCCTGGAGCAGGCTGCCCAGAGAGGTTGTGGAGTCTCCTTCTCTGGAGAGCTTCCAAACCCATCTGGCCATTGTGACCCTGGGCAAGCTGCTGTGGGTGCCCTGCTTTAGCAGGGGGGTTGGACTGAATGATCTCCGGAGACACTCTCTAACCCCATCATATTGGGATGCTGTGGCATTTGTGGGTGTCTGCTGTCCACTGCAGGGGAGGTTCCCAGCATGGCTGCTGCACCACTCACTCACTTTGCAATGGCTGTGAAGGCCAGCTCAACATTGAGGCCACTTTTTGCACTGGTCTCCATGAAGGGCACTCCATACTCCTGTGGGACAAAACAAACTGGCGTCAGAAACATCATCTGGGGCATTCCTGGGGGCTCCTGGCTCCCTCTGAGCCCTGGGAGAGGAGCTCTGCCATGGTGGGCAGGGCAAGCTGAGGCAGAGTTGAGAGCTCAGGTGCTTCTCACACAACTTTGGCAATAACTTTTGGGGAAAGAAGCAAAAAAGATGTTAGTGGAAGCATAGAGGAAGAAAAGTGAAGAGGAAGAGGAGAGCAAGACAAGAGAAGTGTTCCCAGGTGTATTTTGTGCCAGAGAGGTCTGCAGTTAACCATTTCACTGGTGTACATCATCAAGCAGATGGTGGCACAGTCACACAGCCATGGTCAGAACATCATGACCCCCTCCAGCACAGCAGATGGGCACCTCACCCACCTTGGCTAGCTTTTCTCCATCTTCCCTCTTCACCACTCTGTCCTGGGCTGAATCCACCTGCCAACAGGAATGCCAAAAAACCATTGGGGATGATTTGAAAGGTCACCAGGAGGCCATCCCCATTGTCCTTTTCTGCTCTCCAAGGCTTCCCTGCCCACAGCTCCATCAGGAGAGGTGAAGCCATGGCTCTGAGCTCACCTTGTTGCCCAGTAACATGAGGACCACATCTTGCTGTGCATATTCATGGATCTCTGTCAGCCAAGCCTGGAGGGGGAGAGCCAGAGAGAAAGGGGCTGGAACAGTTCTGGGAGGAGGATGATGGGGACCTGACCTGGTCCTGGAGACTGGTTACCCTCCATGCCAAAGGCTGCTGGGGAGTGTTTTGTGGACACACCAAGGAAGTGCCTGTGGGTTGCCCAGCTCAGCACCTCAGTGATGCCAGGTCCTACAGATCCCCTGAGATCCAGCAGCACCCTGGAGAGAGCAGCTGCTTCCTGTCCCTGAGGAGCAAGCAGGTGCCTTCAGGTGCCACTGAGCTGCTGGGGACCCTTTGGGGCTGAGTTTAAGGATAACAGCAGCTTCCCAACCTTGCTGCCCACTCCATCTGACCACAGGCACTGTAGGACTCAAACCCAACTTCTCCCTTGGTTGGGACATTAAATCTCCTTTTGGATGAGCAAGAGCTCCAGGATGTGCCCCATGCCCTTGTCCTGGTGGGTGGCTGAACCTGCCTCTCCATGCCCTGGGCTGGTTTCCCTGCCCTCTGATCCAGCCTGAGCTAATCCAACCTGCCCTAATCCCCTCAATCCCTCACTCCATGGTGCCAGCAACCCAGGTGGGCACCTCCAGCAGCTCTCCTCACCCAGCAGTACCCTGCACCCCTGAGGGGGTATTCAGGATAAGAGTCTGTCACCCACAATATGTGGGAGCCCAACAACCCTAGGACCTCATCACACCTCAGCTGGGCCTTTGGCACTCAGCTCCATGGATGGGTGGGTCCAAGGGACACTTGGTGACTCCTGACAACCCTCATCTCCCTTCTGGCCCAATTCCTCCTCCATCCTGACTTCCAGTGCCTCACACTCACCATGGGTGCTCATTCCTTCCTGCTGAGGCCACATGTGCCCCATGGGTGTCCCTCCTACAGCTGTCTCTCCCCCATCCCCAGGGGGGTGGGAGAGCTGGAGATGAGGCCACCTTGCCCAGCAGCATGAAACCTCCAGGTGCTTCTCTGCCTTGCTGCAGAATCATCATCTTAGTGCAGACTCACAGCCTCAGTGCAGGCTCACAGCCTGGTTAACACCCAGCAGCAGATACCTCTCCTCAATCCACCCAAGCTGCTCAGGCTGGAAAATGCCATCAATAACCAAACCCAGCATGCAGGAGACTTTCTCAGTGCTGGTGCCATGAGAACAGGATGGCAGGATGTGCCCCAACCCTCACCACCAGCCTGTGTGGGGCTATCAATGAATGGATGCTTCAGAGCAGGGACAGCTCCAGGTGGTTCAGGACCTCACAGGACCTGGTGTGATGGATCACAACTCCCCACCTGGAGATGTTAATGCCCCATGGCACCTCCCATGCCATTGAACAGGGTGCTTTTACAGGCACATGGTGTGCCCAGGACATGAGCAATTATATCCCACTCATTGAGGGCTAATTGTTCCCCAGCTTGTTCTGCTGGTGCTGCTGTACCTGGATGTTGTCGAACGAGGCTTTGTTGGTGACATCATAGAGCAGGAGCAGGGCTGTGGAGAGAGGGATTGTGTTGGTGCCAGTGCCATGGTGCCAGGCAGCAGCAGAGAGAGAGATGGTGTGTCAGTGCCAGTGCAAACAGAGCTGCTGGATGGCACCATCCAAGAATCATGACACAATTGTTTGGGTTGGAAAAGACAACCAAGGTCATTGCAATGACTCCTTACCTCAGCCCTGCCAGGTCACCACTAAACCATGGGCCCCAGCACCACATCTCCACGGCTTTGAAACCCCTCTGAGGGACTCTGCCACTGCCCTGGGCAGCCTGGGCCAGGCCTTGACGACACTTTTGGTGAAGAAATTGTTCCTCATGTCCAACCTAGTCCTGCTCTGGGCAACTTGAGGCCATTTCCTCTTGTCTCTTGGGAGAAGAGACCGATGCCCACCTGGCTCCAACCTCCTTGCAGGCAGTTGTAGAGAGCAATGAGGTCTCTCCTCAGCCTTCTTTTCTCCAGGCTGAACACCCCCAGTTTCTTCAGCTGCTCCTCCCCAGCCCTGTTCTCCAGACCCTTCACTAGCCTTGTTGCCCTCCTCTGGACCCCCCTTGGAGTGTGGGGCCCAGTATTTGAGGCCTCATCAGTGCCCATTACAGGGGGACAATCGCTGCCCTGGCCGTGCTGGCCACACTGTGGCTGAGGTTTGTTAGACCTGTGGTGTTTGCACCTCAGCACTCAGAGTTCCTCCCTCCTTGCTGGCTGCTTCCTATGAGGAAGCCATTCTGGTGCTTCCCAACTCTCCTGGGCTGGGTTCAGGGCTCAGAGCCCCAAGGAGCTGGAGCAAGGGGGCTCCCTGGGAGGCAGAGGTGCTGTGCTTACCGTGGGCATCCCGGTAGTAGGCATGGGTGACGCTGCGGAAGCGCTCCTGCCCGGCTGTGTCCCAGATCTGGAAGGCAGAGGGGAGCAGAGGGGTCAGCCACGACCCACCCAGCACCATGTCCTGCACGGATTCACAGACTGCAGCGGGCTGGAAGGGACCTTCCAAGATCATCTCATCCAGTCCCCCCTGCAGGCAGCAGACAACTGCAACCAGAGCAGGCTGCCCAGGGCCACATCCCATTCTTGAGGGATGAGACCTCAACCACACCCCCGGGCAGCCTGTCCCAGTATTTCTCCACCTGCTCCCTGACGATCTTCATCCTAACATCCAACCTTAGTCTCCCTTGCTGCAGTTTCAAACCATTGCCTCTGGTCCTGTCAACACCAAACCCAACAGCTGAGAGTGGCCCCGGGAAAGTCCTTCAGCTCCCAGGGACAGCAAGAGGGAGACTGACAGCTGTAATCAACACTGAGGCAGCACCTCCCTGCTCCCAGGCCTGTGGAGATGATGGTGCATGGCAAAGGGCTCCCAATGTGTCTCTTAATGGGAAAATCCATCTGGCTGATGGATGTGCTGGGAGCTGCTGATTGGATTTGTCAGGGTTTAATGCAGCAGTGACCTTGCAAAGTGCCACGCTGCTGACACAGGAGGAGCTTCACTCCTGTCCTTACCCAGCTCCTGCCAAAGGGCACAGAGAAAGAGGCAGGTTTCAGGGGTCTGGCATGGCTCAGGCTCAGGAGGGGAACATGAAATCTGCTGCTGGCTGCAGGTTGAGCCAGGGGTTGTGGATCACTTTGGAGGATCCCCCTCACCCTCCTCCAGCCCTTTCAAAGCAGGAGCCACGTGGAAAACCCCAGGAAACCCCCTCACAGGTGCTGCTTTGGTGTTACCAGCTCTGACCTCCAGCAAAGAATCACAGGCTGGTTTTGGTTGGGAATTTCATGATCATGGAGTCCAACCATTAACCCAGCACTCCCAGGGCACCCCTAACCCATAGCCCTCAGCACCACATCTACACAGCTTTGAAACTCCTCTAGGAATGGGATGGTCCAGCCTTTGACAACCCTTCTGGAGAAGAAATTGTTCCTCATCCCCAAACCAAACCTCCCCTGGTGCAACCTGAGGCCATTTCCTCTTGTCCTGTTGATTGTCACTTGGGAGAAGATTGTCACTGAGTGTCAAGGAGGCCAGAGGGCTGGGACAGGGGTCACCATGGCCTGAGCAGCCCCCTCCAGCTTTGAGCAGGCACCCACCAATGGGACAGAGCAAGTGGAAGTGCTCATAAGGCTGTTCTGGGCAAAGGATGGAGATGAGGGACGCGTTTCTGGGGTGCTCCTCTGCCGAGGGGCTTTGCCCATCCCCAAACACCCAGAGAGGAGGTGGGGGCTGCTATTGGGGTCACAGGGACATACCTGTAGCTTTACCTTCACCCCATCCACCGTCAGCACCTTGTTCTGAAAGAGAAGAGAAAGGTTGATGAGGGCTGAGTGGGACACAGGACCTCAGGAAGACCTTTTGTGCACCCTGGTTGCCCATCCCGCGAGGTGTTTCCTCTTGAGCCCTAGGGCTGATCTCAGATCCCCACTTTTTCAGCTGGCACACACTGGTCCCAGCACCTGTGAGAGAAGCCATTTGCAGCATGGAGCAGCCAGAAGATGACTGAAGATCATTCCCTGGGGCTGCTGTAAGCTGCATCTCTTTGGACGCTTCAGCCCCCGCGTCAGCAGGGCTGGGAGACCTCTGGCAATGAATTAATGAGCAGCAGCATCCTACCTTCATGACTTTCAAAAGACACAGCCAACAACTCCATGGTAAAAATATTTGCCCTTCCTGCTGTTGGTATCCATTTTTCTCCCAGTGAGTACCAGTTTCCCTCTGGTTTGTGGATTTTTCCTGGTTTGCTTATTTTTATCAGGGAAGCTGGGAAGGAGGAGGAAAAGGAGGCAGTGCTCCTCCATGCTGCTTCACAAGGTTGCCCCCAAATCACCAAGTGCCAGCACGGTGGGGTTGGGAGGGAGCTCTGGAGATCATCCAGTGCAACTCCCCTGCTAAAGCAGCAGCACCCACAGCAGCTTGCCCAGGAGCACAATGCCCAGCTGGGTTTGGAAGCTCTCCAGACTAGGAGACTCCACAACCTCTCTGGGCAGCCTGCTCCACTCCAGGGCTCCAAAACCAACAGGACACTTTTTGTGACTTCATGGAGCACATCCTGGCCGAGCTGGGAGCTGTGCAGGACCATGGGGTGCCCATGGGTGGCTGTGCTAGGCAGTGGGGGCAGGGGATGTATCCTGATCACATCACAGAGCAGCCACTGGCCTGACAAGCTATACCAGGCTCTCCAAAGATCAAATACAATCCTAAAGATCCAGAGGAAGAAGGAGCAGATGAGAGATTGATTTGCCTGCTAAGTCCAGAGGAATTAACCTGATAATCAGCAGGACATGATGAAAACACAGTCAGGGAACCTGCTGTTTGTTTCTCTAGTACTGAGCAGTTTAAACCCTGTTTGCTCCAGAGCAGGTGTGGGATGCTCTCCCCTCCACAGACACACAGCCTGACCCCAGATGGGCTTCACCAGCTCAGCACCACTGCCCAGCACCAGCCAGCAGGAGACTCTGTCCCAGCTTACCCCACCCAGCCCTGGACATGCCACCAAAACCCTCTTGGGCAAAGAATGGTACACAGGTGCCAAGAGCTGTCCTTGTACATCCCACACCGCTCAGCACCAAGTACCTGGCACCTTGGGGTTCTGGCACCCCACTGGGATCACAGAATTATTTCAGTTGGAGGAGACCTCTAAGATCATTGAGTCCAACCATCAGCCCAGCACCACCACGGCCACTAAACCATGTCCCAAAGTGCCATGGCCACAGGTTTCTTGAACACCTCCAGGGATAGTGAATCCACCATCTCCTTGGGCAGCCTGTTCCAATCCTTGACCATTCTTGCAGCACAGAAATTGTTCCTAATCTCCAACCTAACCCTCCCCTGGCATAATTGCAGGCCATTTCCTCTCATTCTATCACCTGATATTAAGAAGAGACCAACCCCCACCTGGCTCCAGCCTCCTTGCAGGCAGTTGCAGAGAGCCAGAAGGTCTTCCCTCAGACTCCTTTTCTCCAGACTAAACAACCCCAGTTTCCTCAGCTGCTCCTCACAAGATTTGTTCTCCAGACCCTTCCGCAGCCTCATTGCCCTTGGATGGTGCCAGTGAGGCTCTTTGTGGCTGTTTGGGTGGTTTCTAACAGGACAGAGGCAGCATCTTGGCTTCTGCACATCAGCAGTGGCCCAGCATGGAAGGGATGGGTAAGGCAGGGAGGACAGGAAGGAGCCAGAGCACTGAACTTGCATCATCTGCTGCAGGCAGCTCAGGGGAGACTGTGGTGGGCTATAAATACCATCAAAGGCAGCAACTGAGGTGAGGGAGAGGAGCAGGAGTGATTCACACCCCAGGAGTGGTAAAAATCAGCAGCCAGGCTGCAGAGTGGGGAGCTGAAAAGGGCTGGGAGAGCAGCCAGGAACTCAGCATCCATGCATGAGGCTGAGGCTTTTCCCAGGACATGAAGCTGGGCCTGCTGAAGGCTTGAAGTGCTTAAACCTGAGGGTCCTCACTATTGCAAGGTGCTCCCTAGCCCCCAGCATCTCCTCGTGAGCTGTCCCCAGGGTGGAAACACTCAGCACAGCAAACAGCGCTGAGCAAATCCAAGCAGAGGAGCTGCACCTTCACCATTGTCCCAGAGGAGGGAGAACCATGCTTCCAGGCACCAGTTCCACCAGAGCTTTCCACAAGAGATCCACCTTCTGAGCTCAGCTTGCCCACCAAAACCCCTGGTCCCAGCTACATGTCCCAGTACTGCCCCAGCAGGCACCCCCTGGGCTCTGCACCAGTCCAGTGCTCATCCAAACGTCACCCCCAGTTGGCAGCTGCTGATGCCACCTGCCAGGGACCATAGCAGGGATGCTGTGTCAAGGGCACACTCCTCACTGACCTTGGAGTGCTCCAGATCTTAGAATCATAGAATGGTAAGGTTGGAAGGAGACCTCAAGGATCATCTAGTTCCAACCCCCTGCCATAGGCAGGGACACCTCCCACTAGCACAGGTCACTCAAGGCCTCATCCAGCCTGGCCTTGAACACCTCCAGGGAGGGAGCAGCCACAACCTCCCTGGGCAACCTGTTCCAGTGTCTCACCACCCTCACTGCAAACAACTTCCTCCTAACATCCAGTTTCAATCTCCCCTCTGCCAGTTCAAACCCATTGCCCCTTGTCCTGTCATTACAAGACCTTGTCAATAGTCCCTCCCCAGCCTTCCTGTAGGCCACTTCAGATACTGGAAGGCTACTATAAGGTCTCCTGGAAGCCTTCTCTTCTCCAGGCTGCAGAGCTCCAACTCTCTCAGCCTGTCCTCATAGGAGAGCTTGGCACAGGTGCCAGGAGCTCTTAGAGGGGACAAGGATATTTGGAGTGATGGATAATGACAAGGGATGAGGACCTTGGGAGCTTTGCCAAGCAAGTGTCCCATGGCTACACAAGCACCTCCAGCTTGGAGGAGAGCATGCACCAAGGGGGTGGCCATGCCCAGAGACATGTCCATGTGCCTACCATGGCCATGCTGTGTAGCTGACCAGCCACTGTGAGCAGGGGAAAGGGAGAACATGGCCCCAGCTCCAAGCATGCACCATAAAGCATCTGGCAAGCAGCTGAACAAACTGAAGCTCCAGCACTGCACCTCATGCCTTGACCTCCACTTCAGGAGCTTAGTTAAAAGCAAAGCTGGCAGCAGCAGGCTTCACACTAATTACCACTGACCTACATTTTAGGAGGGGAAAACATTAAACCTAATTAAAGGCTGCACATGGACCCAGGTGCTACTGGGCCAGGCTGAGAGAAACTGGGTCCCCTGGGGTTTGGGGGTGGAACTGAGCAGGCTTCCAGGGCAGGAGTTGCAAAGATGTTCCTGCAAGTAGGAGATGCAGCTGGAGCCATCCGAAGCGGCAGCTGCTGCCTGCATCCTTCCCTGCATCCCTGCCCAAAGTCTTGCCTTCATTCCTGCCCAAAACCTTGCCTGCATTATGCCTGCATCCCTGCCCAAAACTTTGCCTACGTCATTGCCTGCAATCCCTGCCCAACACCTTGCCTGTATCATGCCTGCATCCCTGCCCAACACCTTGCCTGCACCCCTGCCCAAAACTTTGCCTACATTGTTGCCTGCAATCCCTGCCCCAAACCTTGCCTGCATCAAGCCTGCATCCCTGCCTAAAACTTTGCCTACATTGTTGCCTGCAATCCCTGCCCAAAACCTTGCCTGCATCCCTACCTAACACCTTGCCTGCATCCCTGCTTGCATCCCCTGAGCAAAAGAAGGGCAGAGTGGGATGACTAGGAGACTCCACAACCTGCCAGCAGCACAACAGCCCTTGCCTGTGCCACATGAACCAGATGCCCAAATCTGCCCCCACACCAGGGCTAATAGACTTTCCAGCTTCCAATTACTATTATTGTTATTATTCAAGGAACTGCAGTTCAATCCCATGCTCACAGCTCTTCAGAGGCACCACCAGGGGGGTTTAACAACTATTAAGCATCCAAAGACAAAAGAGGTCATGTGTTAGTGCCCTGAAACGTGAAATGTCCTGCCGGGGCTGAGAGGCAGGCTTGGTGGGGGTTTGTTCTGCCCCTTGCACAGTTGAATATGAGCTGCCAGCAATCCTCCCACCTTGCAGAAAGAGCACAAAAGCCATCCCCACCCCTCAGCTCTGCTAGCACCCTTTGCAGTGCCAGTTTTGCTGTGTCCTTTTTCCTGGGGTGTTGACAATGTTCTTCAAATATCATGAAGCAGGGGCTGCAGTGGAATGCCCAGGGTGCCTTTGATGGAGGAACATGATGCTCCTAAGTTAAATAGTCCTCAGCACATCACATAAATAAAGTTGGAACCTTGCAGATGCTGGAAAAATTAAATTACCAAGTGCAGATGGTCCTCAATTAAAAGCAGAGTAATCAACACACCAACAGCCATGCTGCCTGCAGCCCCAGCACGATCTGGCTGCAGCAATGGCAGCAAAACAACCATGAGGAAGAAATTCTTTACAGGGAGGATGGGGAGACACTGGCACAGGGTGCCCAGGGTGCTTGTGGATGCTCCCTCCCTGGAGGTGTTCAAAGCCAGGCTGGATGAGGCTTTGAGCAACCTGCTCTAGTGGGAGGCGGCCCTACCTATGGCAGAGAGGGTTGGAACTGGATGAGGTTCAAGGTCCTTCCAACCCAACCTATTCAAAAATGCCATGATTGATTTGGAGGCTCCCCAAAAAAGTGCATCCTGTGATGGGTGAGCACAGAGTTATAGAATTGTTTGGGTTGGAAAAAGCCTCCAAGATCATCCAATCCAATCATCAGCCCAGCACCACCACGGCCACTAAACCATGGCCACAGGTGCCAAGGCCATAGGTTTCTTGAACACCTCCACCACCTCCCTGGGCAGCCTGTTCCAATCCCTGACCACTCTTGCAGGAAAGAAATTGTTCCTCATGTCCACCCTAATGCTTCCCTGGCACAATTTCAGGTCATTTCCTCTTGTTCTATCACCTACAGAACCAGAGATGCTGCCCTCAAACCAAGGAGCCCCTCTGCTGCTCTTGGATCAATTTTCAGTGGCTGTGGTTTGAGCAATGCCACTCCCCCGGTCCCCGTGGTCCCCACAGTGCCACTGAACCATACTGGGAGCAACTGGCACATCCTGGCACATCCACTGGCACCTGAGGCCACAGCAGGGAAAGCAGCAGCGTGATGCAGGGTCAGCACTTCCGGCACAATTCAGCTTTTCCATGCATAAACTCATTAATTAAAGCCTTAAAAGCTAAATTGGATACATGGATTAACTCGCTCCCTAATTAATCTGGCAAATGGAAAGCTGCTGGCTGACACCATCAGGGAATCATCACACAACTGTTTGGGTTGGAAGAGATCACCAAGTCCAACCCTTACCCCAGCACTGCCAGGTCACCACTGAACCATGGCCCTCAGTACCACACCTCCATGGCTTTGAAACATCTCCAGAGATGGGGACTCCACCACTGCCCTGACATGCCTTGACAACCCTTTTGGGGAGCAGATTGTTCCTTGTGTCCAACCTAAACCTGACCTGGGGCAACTTGAGGCTGTTTCCTCTTGCCCTATCACTTTTTCCTTGGGAGAAGAGGCCAACCCCAACCTGGCTCCTCAGGGAGTTGTAGAAAGCCAGAAGGTCTCCCCTCAGCCTTGTCTTCTGCAGGCTGAACAACCCCAATTCCCTCAGCTGCTCCTCAGAGGGCTCCAACCAGGGAACCCCCTCCCTGGCTCCCAGTGCCTCTGAAGAGTGCTGCCTTTGGGAGCATCCCTCTGTGTGGCACAGCTGCAGCTCAGCATAAATGAACCCAAAGTGGGGGCTAAAGGGATGCTGGGAGACCCCTGCCCCATGCCAAGGCAAGATCTGGATCCAACATCCCACTTGGCAAAGCCCAGGGAGCCTCCTGCTTCCACCACCACAAACCCAGTGCCAGGAGATGCTGGGATGCAGTTGTGATGGAGCTGCAGCAGACAGATAAACAATCAGCACCTCCCAAAGTGGCTGCAAAAACAGGTGAAGGATCAATATGGAAAAGTGCCCAGAACAGCAGGACACTGCATCCAAGCTGCTCATTAAACTCCCAAAGTTTCCCCACACAGTCTTCTCCAGCCTTGGCAGCCTGGCTCAGGGACAGCCTGGTCATTTGCCAGGGTCCTGGCTCACAAAACAGCCTCAGCTTTGCTCCCTCTGAAAACCTGGTCCTTCAAAACTAAAGGAGAAAACTTCATTGTCATTTGAGAAGATTAAAGCCCACCAAACCCAAACCCCAACCATGAGAAGTGTAGGGTCCTGCTCCTGGGCAACAACAACCTCCTGCTCCAGTACTGGAGAGAGTGACCTGCTGGGAAGCAGCTCTGTGGAGAAGAACCTGGGGGTGCTGGAGAAGAACCTGGAGTGCAACAAGTTCCCCATAAGCCAGTAAGGTGTCCTCATGGCCAAGGAGGCCAATGGTCTCCTNAAAGGGGCAGAATCCCCTCCCTTGCCCTGCTGCCCACACTGCTCTTGCTGCAGCCCAGCACTCAGTTGCTGTCTGGGCTGCACTCACACTGCAGGCTCATGTTGAGCTTTTCATCACCCCAGACCCCAAGGTCCTTTTCCTCAGGGCTGCCCTCAGCCATTCACCACCCAAACAGATAAAAAACTACCAACCCTCGAGGGACACCACTCATCCCTTGTCTCCACTCTCACCCCAACCCATAGTCTCCAGGTGGCCATGGACCCACCTCTCACCCCATGGGCACCACAGCCCCTTCCCACACCCTGCAAGCACCCCAGGGACGTCTGTGGGACCAGGCTGTGTCAAGAGCCATGCACATCCCACTAAGCCTGGTTAACATGTCCCCAGCTGCCAGCCCTGCAGAGAATGAGACTCAAGGCTCTTCTTGGAGCAGACACACCGAAGAATTAGGGACTTATCAGCTCCTGTTCACATCAGGCTGCACATAAAAGGTCTTTGCTGGCAAGCAGCAGACAATCCTGTCTTAGGGACAGATTAGAGCTAAGAGGATCTGGGGAAGATCAGACAGTTTGAAATCAAGTCATGCTCTGCTTCTTGGCATTGCCCACAGCAGCCAGGTCCTGCAGCCACCCAGCTCTGGATGCTGGTGGAGCAGCAGCTTGGTGACTTTGCCTCCCCAGCCTGGCAAGGAAGTGTCCTGGGGTGGTCAAGGCCACAGTTCCCTGAAGGAGGCACAGGCAGATGAGACTCACACCATCGGTGCTTTAAGCCTAGTGGGGCTGCTCAGGCTCATCCCAGCAGGCATGGTCATGCCAAGCTTTTGGATGTCCCTAGAATGAGCCTGTGAGCAGCTATGGAAATGGGGATTCCATCCTTAAAAGCCCACAGGATCTGCCACAAACACCCCAGAGACAGGAGCCACCCAAACCCAACATTCACAGAGTGCCAGAATCCCAGCATGGTGGGGTTGGAAGGGACCTCTGAAGACCATCCAACCCCCCTGCTAAAGCAGGGCACCCACAGCAGCTTGCCCAGGATCACAATGCCCAGATGGGTTTGGAATCTTTCCAGGCAAGGAGACTCCACAACCTCTCTGGGCAGCCTGCTCCAGGGCTCCAGCACCCTCACACCAAACAAGTTTCTCCTCCTGTTCAGATGGAAACTCCAGGGCTCCAGTTTGTGCCCCTTACCCCTTGTCCTGTCCCTGGGCACCACTGAGAAGAGTCTGGCCCCATCCTCTTGCCCCCTTTATCTCTTGCTGAGCACTGATCAGATCCCCTCTGGGGCTGCTCTTCTCCAGGCTCAACAGCCCCAGAGGGCTCTCAGCCTTTGCTCCTCACAAAGCTGCTCCAGGCCCCTCAGCATCTTTGGAGCCTCCACTAGACTCTCTCCAGCAGTTCCCTGTCTCTCTTGATCTGGGGAGCTCAGAACTGGACTCAGGACTCCAGATTAGGCCTTCCTAGGGCAGAGGCAAAAAAAGATCCTCCCTCAGCCTGCTGGTCACACTCTTCTTCCTGCACCCAAGGACACCATTGGCCTTCTTGACCTTGAGGGCACATTGCTGGCTCACAGGGAACTTGTCCACCAGCACTCCCAGGTCCTTCCATGCAAAGCTGTTTCCCAGCAGGTCACCCCCACCTGTAGTGCTGCAGGAGGTTGTTCCTCCCCAACTGCAGGACCCTACACTTGCCCTTGCTGAACTTCATGAGGTTCCTCTCCCTAAATCTTCAGCCTGGCCAGCTCTTATTGGGTGCCAGCAGGACAGCTACAGCCCATTCCTGCAGCTCCCAGCACAGAGCTGGATCCTAGGAGTGGGTGAAAGCCGTGGCCACATCCCTCCTCCCCACCCAGCAATGGTCTCCATCACTCCTTCCTTCCTTCCTTCCTTTCCATCCTTCCTTCCTTCCTTTCCATCCTTCCTTCCTTCCTTTCCATCCATCCTTCCTTCCTTTCCATCCATCCTTCCTTCCTTTCCATCC
>WBNM01045332.1:0-34558 GCA_013399055.1 Ramphastos sulfuratus | reverse complement strand
TTCCTTCCTTCCTTTCCATCCTTTCCTTCCTTCCTTTCCATCCTTTCCTTCCTTCCTTTCCATCCTTCCTTCCCTTCCTTTCCATCCTTCCTTCCCTTCCTTTCCATCCTTCCTTCCCTTCCTTTCCATCCTTCCTTCCCTTCCTTTCCATCCTTTTTCTTTTCCCCCCCACCTGCTTTATAACAGAGAAGATCTTGTTAAATGTATCTGTGATGAGTCCTAAACCAGTAGCCTCGGAAACAAAGAGGGCAGAGATGGCTCCTGCTGCTCTGAGCCAGCACCTAGAGTAAGCAAGGTGGACTTTCAGTTATTTATCTTCATTTTCCCCACCAAGGACACACCACTGCACTGCCAAGCAGAGGAGGAACCTCCATGGAGCATTGCTGGGGACATCATCCATCATTCACAGCCAACACGGTGCCTGCCAGTGCCACCAGAATGAAAAATGGGCCACCAGCTGCTGGTACCCAGGGAGCTGGTTGCTCTGCTGCAGGAGGGAAGTGAAGCCTCCCATCAGTTTTCATGTCAAAGAAGCCAGTCCCTGCCTCAGGAGTGCTGCTGTGCCCAGTGCTCCCCACCACAGCAGCCCATGGGGTGCCATGGGACGAGCTGGGCAGTGCCACTCAGGTTTGCAGCCTCTGCTTCACCCTTGTCCAAGCCCTGCTGATGGCAGGCAGCCCCACTCCCATGTGCTCCATCCTCTGCCACCTCCAAGGATGACAGATAGGATGAACCCTGCACAGAAGCAACCCCAGGTATGGTGGGGGACATGGTTTGGACCTGCCCAGTTGTTTCCAGGCACAAGGTCGCCAGGAACCACACTTCAGCTGTCTCATTTCCAGCATAAAACCTGTCCCAGCTCAGGAGGGGTTTAACTGGCTCAGTCCCAGAGCAGCCAGGCAATGATGGGTCTCAAGGAAGAGAAACCCACCAGGAAACACCCAGTGAGGGGTACCCCCAGGCAAGCAGGATGGGCCCTGGGGGGCTCAAGGAAGAGAAATCCACCAGGAAACACCCAGTGAGGGGTACCCCCAGGCAAGCAGGATGGGCCCTGGGGGGCTTCAATCCCATCCCTCCTCCAGGAAAAGAGGAAGGATGAGTTTTTCCTGGTGTTAAGCTTGGTCCAAATGTTTCCCATTGACCAGTTCCAGTCTGGAGAATGTTACAACCTGGTTTTGGAGCTCCAAAACATCCTCCTGGGCAACTCATCCACCCCTGGCATGATCCCAGCTATAATCCACAGCTCTCCTGAAGGCAGAGGGGGTCACTGCTGGGAGGAAGATGCTGCTGAGGAAGGCTCTGGAGTTCCACCAAGGCTCTCCTGTGTGCCATCAGCTGCATCTACAACTGCAGCCAGAGGGACACCTGGGCTTCTTCAGAGCAGAGAGCTGGCACCAAAGGGATGGAAACCTGCCCAGAGTTTCAGAGTAGACTTTGCAACCCAATTAAGGCCCATCAAGTCTGACCATCCAGTAGCAAACATCCCAGCAGCAGGAACACTCTGTCTTCTGCAGACAGTGCTGCAAACAGAGCACTTCTCATCCCTGACAACAAAATCATCATCCCCAAAGGGCTGACAGCTGAAGCTGGAGCTTCTTCTCCAGCACAAACACTCACATCCTTCACCTGCAGCTACAGCAGACAGCTCCTGAAAGCTGGCACCTTGCTGTGCAGCAGATCCAAGCCCTGCTGAAGCCTTCAAAGGAGCTGAGGAAGAGAGAGAGCCTGAAGCTCTAATGAGATGTGCTGGAGCCCATATGAATTCATGAAGACCCTGGGAATAACACAACCCAGGTCTTGGTGCTCAGTGACACCCCCAGACCCAGACAGAGGCACCAATGAAGGTGCTGAGGGGCCTGGAGCATCTCTGTGAGGAGCAAAGGCTGAGAGCCCTGGGGCTGTTGAGCCTGGAGAAGAGCAGCCCCAGAGGGGATCTGATCAGTGCTCAGCAAGAGCTAAAGGGGGCAAGAGGATGGGGCCAGAATCTTGTCAGTGGTGCCCAATGACAGGACAAGGGGCAAGGGGCACAAACTAGAACCCAGGAGGTTCCACCTGAACAGGAGGAACTTCTTTGATGAGAGGGTACTGGAGGCCTGCAGCAGGCTGCCCAGAGAGGAAAGGCTGAGAGAGCTGAGTTTGTTCAGCCTTGAGAAGAGAAGCTTTAGGGGAGACCATGTCCCAGTACATACAGGAGGACTGAACCTACCCTCTCTGTTGCAAGAGGAATGTTCATTCAGCCTCCACTGACAAGGAGGTCCACAGAGAGGGTCTTTGTTATGAACCCCCAGCAATGAGCCTGGACTGAATTATTCATCCAGCTCTGCAGTTGAGTTTTAATTAGTCACCAGCTCAGAGAAAGCAGCAGGGCCCTGCTGCTATTGAGTGGCACAGGGGAAGCACAGCCCTGAAATCTGGACCAAATTCAGCATCACTGCACAAGGTCCTGGTCAAAAGTGGGTCTGTGCTTCCCAGAGATCTGTGAAACAGCCTCCTGGGCTTCACTTTGGGAGGAAAAAAGCATCATTAGGGGCTTGGCGCAGAGTGATCATAGAATGAGTTGGGCTGGAAGGGACTTTAAATGTCATCTAGTTCCAACACCACTGCCATAGAATGGTAAGGTTGGAAGGAGACCTCAAGGATCATCTAGTTCCAACCCCCTGCCATAGGCAGGGACACCTCCCACTAGTACAGGTTACTCAAGGCCTCATCCAACCTGGCCTTGAACACCTCCAGGGAGGGGACATCCACAGCCTCCCTGGGCAAGGTTGGGTGTAAAGGAGACAGAAGCACTGGCACCAACAACTCTCCCTGGCAGTGCTGGTACCTGGAGCTGAGTGACCCAGCTTCATGATGGGTCCTGAGGAGCAGCAGCAGCCATAGGGCAGCACCCCCTGATGCTCCTATGCCCCCCAGCACACAGCACACCACATCTCCTATCCCTGGCAACCACCTTAATGCCACAAACGGTGCCCGTCGGATGAGGCGCTCGCGGTTGCCGTGGTGACGCCCACGCAAGCGAAGCTGGAGAAGCCAAAAGCTCCATTTCCCTGCATGTCACACTTGGGCCAGGGACATCAGGCTTGGCAGGCAGGAGAAAACCACTCTGAGCCATGGGTAGGCTAAGTGAAGATGGGACAGGCTGCAGGTGGACACAGCACCAAGCTGGGCTGGTTTGGCTGTGCGGATGCAGCACGACACAGCTCCCCACCAGCCCCCTCCTTTCAATAAACAAAACCTAGAAAACCCAGACAAAGTGAAACAAAACCTGTCCAGATGTTCACATCAGGACCAGCTGCATCCTCAGAGACATGCTGCTGGTCTTATGACCTCTAGAAGACAACCTTTCCTGCCTGCTGGCAGCACTGCTGCATCTGTCACACCAACATCTTCCCCAGGTCCGAGCCCTGAAGCGTCACTGAGGCCCCCAGACCCACACTGGGCTTCTCACCCTGGGACAGATATGGACCAGAGCAATAAGCATCAGCCTTTAGAGCTGAAGGACCATGAGCTCCCAACACGTATTAGTTATGATCAGGGAGAAATATTTTTCGAGTGCAGCCATAAAGATGAAATATTTGCTGCTGGCTTTGAGAGGTTCTGCAATCCTTCAAGTCAGTGCTCAGCCAGGATGCCTCTGTTAGGCACAGCTGCACGACTTACACCACTGAGCTGGAAACCCCTCTCGGGGGGAAGGCCCAGCTCCATCACTCCTGCATGGAGCCAGCAGTGTGTACCCAGCTGGGATGCCCAGTTCAAGAGACAGGGAACTACTGGTGAGAGGCTGGCAGAAGTTATGAAGATGCTGAGAGGTCTGGAGCAGCTCTGTGAGGAACAAAGGTTGAGAGCCCTCTGGGGCTGCTGAGCCTGGAGAAGAGCAGCCCCAGAAGGGATCTGATCAATGCTAAGCAAGGGATAAAGGGTGAGGACAAGAGGATGGGGCCAGGCTCTTGTCAGTGGTGCCCAGTGACAGGACAAGGGGCAATGGGCACAAACTGGAACCCAGGAGGTTCCATCTAAACAAGAGGAGAAAGTTCTTAGCTATGAACCCTAGAGCAGGCTGCTCAGAGAGATTGTGGAGCCTTCTTCTCTGGAGAGGTTCCAAACCCAGCTGGGCATTGTGATGCTGGGCAGGCTGCTGTGGGTGCCCTGCTTTAGCAGGGCATTTGGACTGGATGATCCCCAGAGGACCCTTCCAACTCCAGCACGTTGGGATTCTGTGTTACAGCAGTGCCAAGGCTTCACTCTCCTCCCCAGGGCAGTAGCCTCATGAGCAGCACAGTCTGACCATGCAAGATGAGCATCACCCTGGCTCTGCCCAGCCATGGGCACCTGATGGGCACCTGATGGCACAGCACAGCACTGAGACAGCCTCATGCTCTGAGGCAGGGATGTCCCCATGGTGCCACCAACACAGCCCCATGCAGGAATCCCACAGCTCCTCATGCTTTCCCAATCTTCCTCCTCCTCAGGGCTCCCCACCAGTGATCACTGTGGATCCCCCAGCTCACAGCATCCCTCACCCACCCCCAGGACAAAACATTTTGCTGCTATCAGTGAAATATTTTGCTTCTGAAGGCTCTGCAGCTAACCAAGCCCTTGATCCCTAAACTCCCTATTGCCATGGGAACCACTGTCCCCATCATCACCCACTGAGGACAAGGGGACAACTGCTCAGACACAGACCATGCTGAGACTCCTTTCACCACGAACAGCTCCAAGCCACTGGGGTGGGATTGTTTCTCCCATGGGTTTTCTATTTCTTTTTCCTAAAGTTGGTGCTCATCCAGGCTTGGGGACAGTCAGTGATGCTCAGCACTCCAGCAAAAGCCCCACTGGTGGGACCATCCTGCCTCCTGCCTCCATGGCTCAGGTCTCTCCACCCTTTTGCAGATACAAGGAGGAAAGTGGCTCTTTCTCAACACCCACACCACCACCCCCCCACCAAACACCACCAGTATCCCCACTGGGAATACACTTCCTGAGGGCACACAGGTAATCAGTGGGATTAATCAGTGGGAAGTCAGTAGCTCCACGGAGGGATCAGAGGGGCTGAGAAAAGCAAGAGCCACAGGGCAGGGATGACCCTAAATGGCCATCATGGAGGTGGAAGAAGCTCCCCACCCATCCCCATGGAGCCAGCTGCCTTCCCTCTGCTTTCAAAGAAACCCTGAGCTGTGCAGAGCTGAATTCACAGGTTTAGCACAAAGCAAAGATGAAAGTGAAATGAAGCCAAATGTATTCCATGAAATATTCAAACAGTTTAGGCTTCCTTCAGACCCATTTCAAAGTTTTAGTGCCTATAAAATGCTCCCTCGCAGGCACCAGTGGCACACCCAGCGTAACGCCTGGCACGGCTCTGGGGCACCTGATGCTCTGGCACCCAAACTGGCCTCCCCAGGGACCAATTTCTTGCTTGGCACCATGTGGAGAGTCACAGACACACCACATGTGTGTGCTCACAGCCTTCCTCCAGCACCCACCTGTTCCTTCACCAGGAACTTGTGAAACTGGTGTGCAGCAGGACACTGACCCACATGGCCAAAGATGGATTCATAGAATGGGTTGGGTTGGAAGGGACCTTAAAGATCATGCAGTTCCAACTTCCCTGCCCTGGGCAGGACACCTCCCACTACAGCAGGTTGCTCAAGGCCCCATCCAACCTGGCTCTGAATCCCTCCAGGGAGGAGACATCTACAACCTCCCCATGGAACCTTTGCAGGCCAGGTTGTCTGGGGCTCTGAGCAACCTGTTCTTGTTGCAGATGTCCCTGCTGACTGCAGGGGCTTGGGCTAGATGAACTTTAGAGGTCACTTCCCACCCAAACCAGTCTGGGATTCTTTGATTCTAGGATTCCCACCCCATGTCTGTGCTGCAGCAGAATTTACCTGGGGAAGAAATGAGAGGATAAGAACTGGAGCTGTTCTGAGCAGACACCACAGGTCCTGGGGAGCTCAGCTCTCAGCAGGCTGTGGATGTGCTGGAATGACATATTCCAGCTGATTTTCCACCATGTTCATCCCCATCTAACAGGGTTTTGAGCTCCCACACAGCTCTAACGAGGAGGATGCAGAAGCAGACAACGGAGAACAGCTTCACAATCTGCCTCCTTCCAGCAGCAGCTTGCAAGGGCATTTTTTTGCAAAGCCTGCACCCCAGCTCTGCAGCTCCTGAGCAGCTCAAGCCTCTTGTTCTGCACCTGAGTTAGCTGCACCTCTTATTCCAACCACCCTAGACCAGGACTGACCCAGGGTGTGCAGCAGGAAGCCACCACTGCTGTGGGACTGCAAGAGCCTGGGAAATCATAGAAGGGTTTAAGTTGGGTTGGAAGGGACCTCAGTCATGTAATTCCAACCCCCTGCCATGGGCAGGGAGACCTCCCACTAGATCAGGTCACTCAAGGTCTCATCCAGCCTGACCTTCCCTCTAGGGAAGGGGCATTCATAACTCCCCTGGGCAACCTGTTCCAGTGTCTCACCACCCTGACTGTCAGATGCTGGTGACCTTCCAGGAGCATCTCCCACGTAGCCCCACAGCCCTGACTGACAGCTGAAATGGATGCAAGAATTTCACACCCAGCTTAAACATCCAATCTATTCTGGGTGGTAGCTCCAGACACCAAGGGGGTGGGAAAGGCCAGGAATGCACCTTCACACCATCCTGCAACCTGGCAAAGAGTTTTCTGAACCAGGCCCCTGGCTCTTGAAGGCTGCTCCAGCTGCTCATTTCGAGAGCAGCTCAAGCACTTCTCTGCTCTGGAGACATTCATCTGATTCCTTTTTTTGCTTCCCTCAAGGCAGGAAGGGAGCCTGTTGTCTGCTGGGGATTACAACCAGCCCCGGGAGCGTTTGCAGTTTACTGGTGTGCTGCAGAACTGGAGCACACCGAGGAGGGGGTTGTTATTTTTCAGCTGCAAAAGCCAAAGGCACATGAATAAAAGAGAAGCAGATGCGAGGCAGCGGCTGCAGCCACGGGCGCCGCTCGCAGCATCTCTTGGCAACTGAGCCCCTGCATGCAAATGACAGGCTCTGCAAAGCTGGGTCCTTCTTGCAAGGGAGGGGAGCAGCCACTGCAAGCTTATCCCAGTGAAAAAAAAAAAGGTGTTTTTAATTCCATGAATGCCCAGCCCTGGGAGCAGGGATCAGGAGCCAGCAGCAGCTGAGGAGAAGCAGCCATCCTCAGCAGCAGTGATCAAATTGACGGACCAACAACAAGTGCCTGCCCTCCTGTGCCAGCTCTCCATGACCTGCCTCACCCACTGCTGCATTCAGGAGCACCTGCTCCTTATGGCACCAGTGCCAGCATCTTGTCCATTTCTCTTCACCAAACCAGGTGGATCTGGGGGGCAAAGCTTCTGTTGGCACATTCATAGAATGGTTTGGGTTGGAAGGCACCTTGAAAATCATCCAGTTCCAAACCCCTGCCGTGGGCAGGGACACCTTCCACTAAACCATCTTGCTCAAGGCCTCATGCAGTTTGGCTTTGAACACCTCCAGGGAGGGGGCATCCACAACCTTGCTGGGCAACCAGTGTCTCACCACCCTCACTGTCATGAATTTCTTCCTAATCTCCAGGCTAAATCTACCCAGCCCAGGTTCACTTACAGGGGAAGAAGCAAAGTCTAGAATCAGCTGCTGGCTGCCATTGAAATTCTCCCAGCCATGGGAGGTGCAGAACCAGCCTGTTTCAGAGAAAGAGCTGCTGGAAACATCCCCAAGCAGGCACACAGACATCCCTTGCCCACCCTGCCATGCCAGTACCCACACTGGGCTCCTTATCCAATCCAGACTGGTAACACTAGCACTGCCACTGGCACCACAGCCCCATGGAGGTGGCATATGTCCCAAGTGATCCAGGCAGTACTGAGCTGCCACTCCCAGGGGAAGGCCACCTCCACTGCAGAGGTGTGGAGCTAGAGCTGTCCCCTCCAGCGCCAGAGGGACCAACCTAAACCCACCCAACACAGCAGCCCCCTGCACAACCTCCCTGACACATCACATCCACTTACACACAATGTGTGCCAACAGGAGAGACTAAGCCCCCTGCTCAGTGCCCAGGCAGATCCCCTGGTGAGGGGCTGCAGCATCACTCCTAGGGCAGGGATGCAGGTGCCAACCAGGGATCAGCAGATGCTTAGGGCATCCACCTCTCCCTCCCCTGAGCAAGTGGAGATCCAGGACCAAAGTTGCTGGATCCAGATCATGGTTACTTGGCACACCTTGCATGGTTGGAACAAAGCTTTCAGGGACTCATAGGATCATTCTGGTCAGAAAAGACCTTTCTCCCAGTCCAATCATTCTCTAACTCTGCCAAGTCTGGTGCTCAACCACATCTCTCAGCACCACATCTCTGCCTCCCTTCAACATCCTCAGGATCTGCAAAGTTAATCTCACCAAGGAAGGGAGCAGGCAGGCAGCAGCTGCTGATGGAAAGCACACACAGACAGACAGACACCAAGTACAGAGATGCAAAAACCTCTTATGCAAACCCCTCATCAGACACCAGTGATTGCAGCCCTGGAACAGCACAGGGCTGGGTGTAATCAAGAGTCCTCAAAGCTCAGGGTCACAAGTGACAGCTTTTATTTACAGTATGCAGATTAACTGCATCACAGCCAAGGCTGGAGCAGGGAGCATGGCAGGGCTGTGCCTGGAGGGAGCTGTGGGTCTCCACAGCAGAAACTCCTTCTGGGCATGTTGGTGCACACTGGTAGACATCAAAACCCAGCTACCTGCTTGGGAAGGCCAAAGGTATGCTGAAGCACAGGAGCTGGCTCCCTTCTCCTCCTTCTCCTGCAGCACCTAAGCCTGCTTTGTGCCAGAAGGATGTTCATATACTGGTTTGGGTGGGAAAGGACTTTTAAAGCTCATCCATTCCAACCCCACTGTAGTCAGCAGGGACATCTGCAACTAGATCAGGTTGCTCATAGCCCCAGACAACCTGATCTGGAATGGTTCCAGGGATGGGGCATCTCCCACCTCTCCAGGCAACCTGGGCCAGGGTCTCACTGTCAAACATTTCTTCATTCATTTGGGTTGCTTCTCCTTGGGGCAGCAGGAGAGGATCAGTATCACCACACAGCTCAGAGGACACAAGGACAAGCTGCCTTGCTCTGAACTCCAGCAGCAAAGCTCTTCCTAATGGTTCCATTCCACTGATTAACACAGAAACCATCTCCCCTGCTAATGCAAAGAAACTCATTAGCACCTCTTCCCAGGGAGAAAAAGCTCATCTTGATTTTTTTTTTTCCCTTTCATGTTCTTCTCCTTTCAGGTCCAATTAGTACAAAAAAATGTTCATTTGCCTGACCTTGCAAAGCTCCAGGCTGTGACAACAGGCTAGGCACCTGGAATGGAGGTGGCCCCATGGAGCTGGCTGTCATCAGCTCATGTGGCCTCTGGTTTCTCAGCTTGGCAAGCTGCTCCTCCTGTTAGTTAGCTGCTACACCAGGCAGAAGTGCTGCTCAGCCTGCACAGCTCTCGTCTCTGACAAGGTTTCTGCATGACAGCAGAAGGCAGCTCCTTCAGAAGCACTGAGAAAAATGGGATTCACACCCCTGAAGGAGAAAGCTGCTCTTCTCCAGGAGACCCTGCTCCCTGAAATTTTGATGGATGAATTTAGAAGAGCACACACATCCTGCCCAGCCAGCTGGGGAGAGACCTAGCCCCACCTCTGCCCCCAAACAGAAGGATCTGCTGAGATCCTTCAGCTCTGGATGAGATGAGCACGAGTCTGATGAGGAACAGCTGAGCTGGGGTTGTTTAGCCTGGAGAAAAGGAGGCTGAGGAGAGACCTTGTGGCTCTCTACAACTCCCTCAAAGGAGGCTGGAGCCAGGTGGGGGTTGGTCTCTTCTACCAAGGGACAAGTGATAGGACAAGAGGAAACGGCCTCAAGTTGCCCCAGGGGAGTTTTAGGTTAGACAAGAGGAATAATTTCTTTCCCAGAAGGGTTGTGAAAGCCTGACCCAGGCTGCCCAGGGCAGTGGTGGAGTCCCCATCCCTGGAGGGATCTCAAAGCCATGGAGATGTGGTGCTGAGGGCCATGGTCTAGTGGTGACCTGGCAGTGCTGGGTTAATGCTTGGGCTTAACGATCTCAAAGGTCTCTTCCAACCCAAACCATTCTGTGATTCTATAAGAGGAGGAAGCAGACCTCTTACCACAATTCAGCACAGCCACACCACAGCTCATGAGAGGGAATAATTAAGATCCTCATTATCTATCCCTGGCTGAGAAACCCTGAAGGCTGAGACTCCAGAGACAGAGAGGGGTTTGCTCCCCCAGGTGGATTTTTCCCCTGGTGGAAGCAGCACCATGACTGAGAGGTTTCTTTGCCCCAAAGCCAGTCCCTTGCTCAGATAAAGCCCTGCCAGCAGCAAGACTCCTCATCCCATGGCTCTGCCTCACCTTGATGGAACCCACAGTTGAGGGGGCTCACCTCAGCAGTGCACCCCCAGCTCAGCACCCTGGGCACCCCAGCACTGCCTCTGGCTGAATGGGGTGGGTTGGTGCATTCCTCAGGAGCTGAAGATGCTCCCCCAGTAAAGCAGCTTTCAAAGGCAGGAAAGCTTGAGGGATCCAGCATCTCTGAGGAGAAAATTGGGATGGTTTTGTGGCATTGTTTTTACTACTAAGATCATTATTTCCCTAGAAGCAGGGATTTGTTTTCCAAACAGATTCAGATCAACATGGTTCTTTGTTTAAGAGATGACAACAAAACAAACAGACAGGAGGAGGCTCTCCACCAACCTCATACAGGAGGGAAACAACCTTCAGTGCACTGGGAATGGGAATCCTGGGTTCATTTTAAATGGATTTTGATTCATTTACATTCACTTGGGTCTATGTAACCCAGCAGTTGAAGCTCTAGTGGCTTGAGACCCCCAAAACCCAGTGGTTGATGCTGGAACACACTGGGATGAGTGGGTAAACTGGGAAAGGAGGTGGTGAGCAGCTGGTTGGGCAAGGGAGCTGCCCCTGCAACGTGGCTCTGTCCTGCCCCAGGGTGGTCCTCAGGGACCAGCTGGAACCAAGAGGAGTAGAGACAGTCCTGAAAGCAACACCATGAGCCAGGCAGCTCTGTCCTCACCATGTCCCCAGCCCTTTCCCCAGGCTCCTGGCCAAGCAAGGTCATGCGTGCACAGGAGCACAGCTGCCACATGCCCCGGCCTTGGGGACGTCCCCATGCTCTCTGCCACCAGTGAGGCTGAGTGACTGCCACAAACCCTGCTTAGAAAGCCCAATGCACCAAACCAGCACCCTGTGCTTGCTCCATGCCTCTCACACCAGTCCAAGTCCAGAGCAAAACCCAGCAACCACCTGGGATTGATGGGCCACCTTCAGTGGTCACCTTCCCCAGCCACATCTGTTCCCACCAGCCCTGCCTGCTCCAGCCAGAACCCTGCTGCCAAATCCTGGGCTTAGGGAGGAAAGGACCCAGAATGTGGCAGGTTTGTTGCTAGACAGACACAAATGAAACCCAAAACCTGCTCTTGCAGCAGGAGCCTCCAGCATTACCACCCCAGAGCTGCATCTGCATTGTGATGCAGACAGTGAGAGTTACAGGGCCCCTGCACAGAGGGGCATCAGAGTGGAAATGGAGAGGGATCAAACAATCAGTTCCATGCCCCCTGCCCAAAACTAGGAGTGCCTTACAAAGAGATTGGGGAGGGATTTTTTACAAGGGTTTGTAGTGACAGGATGAGGGTCAATGGCCTTAAGCTGCAAGAGGGTAGATTAGGAAGAAGTTCTTGACAGTGAGGGTGGTGAGACACTGGCACAGGTTGCCCTGGGTGCTTGTGGCTGCTCCCTCCCTGGAGGTGTTCAAGGCCAGGTTAGATGAGACCTTGAGCAACCTGCTCTAGTTGGAGGTGTCCCTGCCCGTGGCAGGGGGCTTGGAACTGGATGAGCTTTAAGATCTCTTCCAACCCAAACCATTCCAGGTTTCTGTGAATCATGAGTTTTACAGGACCCTCTCAGCTCTATCATCAGCCCATGTCAAACCCACGTGGCTCAAGCAGGTCCATTACAGGACTAAATTAGCCCTAATTTGATTGCTGCTCTGTAGCAGCTGGTTCAGAGCCCCGATCAATAAGTCAGAAGGGTTTATGACTGACTGCCCTTGGTATCGATCACTGCCACTGCTAATAAAATGCTTTTCCTTTTGAGGACACCTGAAACACACTGTAATCACCTTTGGATAAAATGATGGGCTGGGATTTACCAGCTTCACTAAGGTGCTGCTGCACCAGAAGCCTGTCTGCAGGGGAGAACCTGCTTTCTGGAGGCTTTCTGAGCTGTCCCTTAGCTCTTCCACTCATTACCCAGCCACTATTATTCACACATGAGGTGAAATAGCAGGTTACAAGAGACACCCATCTCCCAGAAGTCCTCCAAGAAAGGAGGAGATCCAAGATCTTGCTGAGAAAAAGCATCAGGAAGATGCAACACCAGCGTGTGGCATCACCAGCAGATCTTCACTGCACCCACCCACCACCACCACAGGACCACTATGGAGCCAAAAGCCATTGCACAGCGCAGTGACAATGAGCAGGGGCAGCACAGGCACCTGGCACAGCCCTTGTCCTGATGGCTGAGCCTCCCCCAGCAGCCTGTGGCACCAGTCAGATATCCTGGGGAGCAGCAAGCTCATGGTTTGGGGGGAAGCAGATGGTTGGGGAACCAGAAGGCACCTGGGACCCAAGCCAGGCATGCTGCTGGCTGCTGCTCTGGTAGCAAAAGCTCCTTTGCTTGCCCTTCCCAGCCTGCCATAAGGTTTGATGCCATCTCTCTAAGTCACCATCCCTGTTGCTCTACAGTCACCTCAGGGGTGACAGTCCAGGGTGCCCATGGCAGCACCACAGCTTCCCCTCACCAGGGATTGCCTGGATCATAACACCCCTGGGCAGCCCCTGCCATCTGCCCCAGGGAAATAGGGCCCCAGCTGGCACCGAGACATTCCTGCCTGGCAAAGGCTGCTCTGCCCACACCAGGGCACTGCAGGACAAGAGGTGTCTCCCTTTCTGCCCCACATTATCCTTTTCGTTGAGCATATTCCTGCTGTCCTCACCAGCACTGCACAGTCCTGACACGATGTCTTTGGGGCTTCCCCAGCACCAAGCTGCTCCACCATAACCATCATCCCCTGGGAGCTCAAAGATTTGCTTGGCACAACACATCCCCTGCCCGGCAGAGGGAGCAGGGTCACTGCACACTGCAGCCCCACACTGGCACCCAAAAGCTGTGCTGAGGAGATGCCTGCAGGGCACCTGGGTTTGTGTCCGTTTGGAGTTTGTTTGGGTGTTTTTTTTTAATAAAACCAAGAAACACCAAAACTGGCTTGGGGAAACACTGTCAGTTGGCAGATGCTCAGGCCTCTGCATATTTTCTTCCATGAAGCAGGACCTGGAGCAGAAGATGAGCTTCCCCATCCTCTTCAAACAGTAATGAAAAGGCTGCTGCCACCATCAGATGGTTGCTCAGCCTGGAGGTGCCCTACCTGGAGCTGACATGGCTCAGGGTGAGGAGGTTTAAGCCCCTGAAGCAAGCTTTTGTCACTTATCTGTAAAATCCATGGGTACCATACCAGACCCCATAGGCAGGGGCCAAGGGACCCCCAGACACTTACCCTGAAGTCAATCCCAACAGTGGAGATGAAGCTGCCAGCAAGGAAGGCACCGTCCTTGAACCTCACCAGCAGGCAGGTTTTGCCCACTCCCGAGTCACCAACCAGCATCACCTGGGAGGGAGGGAAGAGGGGGGGTTAGACACCAGGCTTTGGAAAGGAAGCTCCACCACAGCTGTTACCCATCCCCAGAGCCCCAGCCCAGGAGCGACACCTTCCCCCAACCAGAAGAGACCCCACCATGGGGGTACAACCACCCCTTGAAACCCAAGAGGTGCTGACTAGGTGAGGCCAGCTGTGACCTGATGGCCACAGGGCTCACACTGCCCAGAGCACCCCAAAACATCTGAGGCCAGCTGTGACCTGATGGCCATGGAGGTCACACTGCCCAGAGTACCTCAAAACACCCAAATACCTCTGGGGCTTTCTAGGAAGAAGACTTCAGGGCCCCCCCACAACCAGGAGCACCAACTCCAGGGTGTTCTCAGCCAAGAAATTCCTTTGGCAGGACCTACATAACCTCACAGCTGCTCTCCCAGTCCTCAGTGGGTGACGAATGGGCAGCTCCCATTGCCATCTGCCTCAGTTTCCCCACCCAGCAGCACCCAGATGCAGGTAGGGCAGGCACCCACCTGCCACAAAGAAACCACAGCAGACCCAAAACTGCTCCCAGTGCAGCTCTCTGCAGCCTCTGCTCAAACCACAAACCCTCCTGAGCCCTCCTGGTCCCCAAGGCCACCAATCCCACTTCTCCCAGCAGGACGACAGCTTCCTGGCATGTAGAAATCCTGCAGCTGCACCCATGCCAATCTGCATGGCTTCATGCTGCCATGGCAGGGTTCCCTCTCTCCTGCCATTAGCCTTCCACAAACCACTAGCCCGTGACTGGATTTAAATGGTTTTAAGGCTGGCAGTGCCCTGGGTCACAGCGAACCCATGCTGGAGCCATCAGAAGCAGCAAACTCTAGCACCACCACGCAGCTCAACCATCTGAGAAGCTGCAGCAGCCCCAGATGTGGCTGTACCTTGTTTGGGGGCAGGGGAACATCATTGAAATCCAGCTCTGGTACTCCATTACCCACAGGACGGAGCCCACCCAAGCTAGGTCTCCTGTGGGAGCACCATGCACAGCCAGTTTCTGGCATAATGGCGTTAGCAGAGTAACAGCACAAAGCCAAGGGAAAGGGGGGGTGGGGGGAAGTAATTTTTAGTAGAAAAGACAAGTACTAATTATTTTTAACTTCCCAGACCTCTGTTCTAGAGCACAGTGACCTTTAAAGGCAGCTTCTCCCTACTCAGCACTGCTGACACCTCACCCAGGCAGGCTGCAGCACCCAGGGCCAGGCTGGTGCCAAGGGCTCAGCAATCAGGATCTGGCCCTGTGCCCATGACTTGTGTTTGGCCACTGCCTCTGACAGAGCTCAGGAGCCGCCCAGACAGGGGTCAGGAGAAAAGAAAGTCTAATAAACTGAGGTTTGACTGAATGAGAGGCAATTTCTCTCTGCCATTGGTTGAAAACCAGCCTGAGGCTGTGACCACCCAGTGCATTTGGGCTTATCTGACACCTTGCTGGGCTCATCCCTGTGCCATGGGGGCAGTCCTCAGGGATACTTACTGCCTGGGCACAAATCAATGAGCTCAGGGTGCTGGGGAGTAGCATGAATGTGGAGGTGGCTCCATTTTAGGGACACTGTTGAACTGTTACTGCAGCTGTATCAAGACCAACCACCTACCGAAGGCAACCAAATTCAGCTGGTGGACAGCCCTCACCTCAACCTTCATACCATGATGGGCACATTGGCTCCCACAGGCACCAACACAACATGCCAGGGCTTGGCTTGCCATAGCAAATCCCACCTCCTCCAAGCTCAATCCCCCACACCTAATTGGGAAGATCCATGCTGGAGCTGCAGTCAGATGGGTCGTGCTGAGCCACAGCCTCAGCCAGGATGGCTCAGTGAGCTCCAAGCTGGGCTCGCATGATAGAAAGGGGGGCTGAAGGGGGTGCAAATGCATTTGATCTGTGATTCAGTCACCAGAACCTGAAGCCATCTGAGCCCTTAAAACCAAGCACAAGCTGAAGATGTCTCAATGGCAGCCAGAGCAGGTTGGTCACAGCTCAGGGAATGGTCACTCCATGTCACAACCCTGGGATGTGGGTGTCAGAGAGGAGCTAGAAGGTCGCAACTGATCTGAACGCAAAGCCTTTCGGCAGCGGCACTTGGGAAAGTCCTGCAGGTGCAGCCCCACACCGAGCTCTGGGACCTGCTGCCAGAGCCCCAGGCTGGGTGGCAAGGGATGATGGGGAAACTGAGGCTGGGACGGAGAGATACATGGCTGGGAGAGAGAGATCCTGGGGCTCGGAAAGGGAGGGGTACCGGGGCTCGGAAAGGGAGGGATGCCTGTCCGGTCCCGGTAACTTCTCCTGCAGACGCGGTAATGCTGCCTCTGTCCCCGCACCCGCCGGGCTCCGCACCGTGCACCGATCTCCCGCAGCCCTCTCCCCACCCGCACCCCAGCGCCGCTCCGCACCTTGAAAGCGAGATCGTAGAACTCTCCGCTGCTGCTCAGCGAGGGCCGCCCAGCCGCCGCTCCGCCGTTGCGGGGCAGCTCGGGCGCGGAGCCCCGCGGGGAAGCGACAGCGGTCGCGGGTGCTCGGCCGCTGCCCTGAGCGGCGGAGGGCAGGGCGGTGGAGGGAGCGGCACCGCCGCCCTTGCTACGAGCCGCTTTCTTCCGTGACATGCCAGGGCCGGGGGGGTGCAGGCTGCACCGGGCGCCGCTGCTGCCGCCGCCACCGCCTCCCCCCCCGGCCCCGGTCCGGCCCCGCCGCCAATGGCAGCGCCGCGGGGGCGGTGGTAGGGGCCGGGCTGGCTCTGCTCCGCCCCGGTTACCGCGCACCGGAACCGGCGGGGACCTGCGGCCGCGGTTCCTATGGACCCACCGAGGGGGTTTGCATTCGAGGAAGGGTTTACGGCTGGGGGGGTTGCAGGTCCGCAGTCGGGTCTGGGGTCCCTTCACTCCTGCTTCAGGTTTGTCACAGTGGAGGGGTCAGTCGAGCAAGGCGCAGACCATCCTGGGCGAGCTTCAAGTGCTGGTCCTGCACTTGGGTCACAACAGCCCCAAGAACGCTCCAGGCTTGGGGCAGAGTGGCTGGAAACAGCCCTGTGGAAAGGGACCCGGGGCTGTTGGTGGACNCATGGCTGGGAGAGAGAGATCCTGGGGCTCGGAAAGGGAGGGGTACCGGGGCTCGGAAAGGGAGGGATGCCTGTCCGGTCCCGGTAACTTCTCCTGCAGACGCGGTAATGCTGCCTCTGTCCCCGCACCCGCCGGGCTCCGCACCGTGCACCGATCTCCCGCAGCCCTCTCCCCACCCGCACCCCAGCGCCGCTCCGCACCTTGAAAGCGAGATCGTAGAACTCTCCGCTGCTGCTCAGCGAGGGCCGCCCAGCCGCCGCTCCGCCGTTGCGGGGCAGCTCGGGCGCGGAGCCCCGCGGGGAAGCGACAGCGGTCGCGGGTGCTCGGCCGCTGCCCTGAGCGGCGGAGGGCAGGGCGGTGGAGGGAGCGGCACCGCCGCCCTTGCTACGAGCCGCTTTCTTCCGTGACATGCCAGGGCCGGGGGGGTGCAGGCTGCACCGGGCGCCGCTGCTGCGGCCAGCAGGACCAGAGCAGTGACAGTGCCCCTGTACTGGTGAGTCTACAGCTTGAATATTTGGTTCAGTTTTGGACCGCTCACTCCAAGACAGACATTGAGGGGCTGGAACCAGTCAAGGACAGCAAAACTGGTGAAGGGTCTGGAGAACAGGTAGGGGGAGGAGCAGCTGAGGAACTGGGGTTGTTGGGTCTGGAGAACAGGTAGGGGGAGGAGCAGCTGAGGAACTGGGGTTGTTGGGTCTGGAGAACAGGTAGGGGGAGGAGCAGCTGAGGAACTGGGGTTGTTGGGTCTGGAGAACAGGTAGGGGGAGGAGCAGCTGAGGAACTGGGGTTGTTGGGTCTGGAGAACAGGTAGGGTGAGAAGCAGCTGAGGGAACTGGGGTTGTTTAGCCTGGAGAGAAGGAGGCTGAGGGGAGGCCTTCTGGCTCTCTCCAACTCCCCACAAGGAGGATGGAGCCAGGTGGGGGTTGGCCTTTTCTCCCAAAGGATGAGTGATAGGACAAGAGGAAATGGCCTCAAGTTGCACCAGAGGAGATTTAGGTTGGACATGAGGAACAATTTTTTTCTCCAGAAAGGTTCCCAAGGCATGACCCAGTGGAGTCCCCATCCCTGGAGGGGTTTCACAGCCATGGAGATGTGATGCTGAGGGATATGATTTAGTGGTGACTTGACAGTGCTGGGTTAATGGCTGGACTCAGTGACCTTAAAGGTCTCTTCCAACCCAAACCATTCTATGACTCTATCTGCTGCTGGCAGCATCCCTACGAGAAGTCAGATCTGAGGGCAGAGTGCGGGCTGCTGGGGCACAGGCTGGAGGTTTTTATCTCCAGTCTGTCTCAGCAACTGGTTTTATGAGCAACACTTGGCTTCTTTCTTTCTGCCTGCAAATTGAAGTGTCACCTGAGGCACTTGCAAGTCTCTCGACTGGAATAAATGTTTTCAGCTGCGTGACATATTTCCAGTGGCACAGCCTCATCCTGACTGGAAAAGGAGGCTGGCAGGCACAGTGGCCTTGGAGTAGGAGCAGAAAATAAATTGCTGTGGTGAGAAGCTGGGCAGGGAACAATGAGGATGTAAATAAACAGCTTGCTCAAGAGGGTGAGGAGGTTGTGACCAACGTGGTGGGGCTCAGACACACCCAGGCCAGCACTGCAGCTCAGGTGACAGCGAGGTGATGCTGAGGGGTTGCTTTTCCTGTGGACACAGACAAACCTTTGTCTTTTCTGCCCTGGGAGCATTTAAACCTGTAGTTAGTACCTATTCAGCAGCCCTAAAGCACTCCAGTAGAGGAGCAGGAGCTGGTAGCAGAGCTCTGATGGCTTTAATCATGGACAGGAGTGATGAGCTGCATCAGGAGCTCCTGTGCATGGTTCCTGGGTGAGATCCTCCTTCTCCCAACCCAAGTGTCAGGTGTGGCCACATCATCGAGGGCTCCAGAGAAAATGGAGGACCCCTGGGTTTGCCAGCACACAGCTAAGGTCAGAGGAAAAAGCTCTTGTGGCAGAGGTTTAGTCCCCTGCTCCATGCGCTCCTCATCCTAGAGATGGAAGACCTGACTGGGGAGAGCAGACTCACTGCCAGGGTTCCATACTGTAATCTGATTGCCAGGGCAGCTGCATCAATAGATTCCAAGGCCTCGCAGCAAAGTGCACTGCTGGAGCTGTCTGAGGGGCTTTTAACCGGTCCTTTTTCCATGGTGTGGCTTTTTCCTGGCATTACCTGCTTGAGGGAAGGGGCACACCCTGCCACAAGCTGTGAGCGCTGAGCCCGGGGACTTTTTCCCTGCCTCAGCCCCAGCTGATGATGATGGAAATCTCCATCAGCAGCCTCCTGTTCAGGAGCAAACAAAGCCAGCTGCTTATCGCTGCAGCATCAGGGCAACGCCGGAGGAGGATGGGCCTTTACCAGGGGCACAGGGCCTCGTTAATCCTGCCTTTACCAAAGGTCAGATGCTGCAAGGGCTGCTCCTTGCTGCCCCCAAAACTTAGCCCCCTAAAAGATGTCTGCCCCAAAACTCAGCCCCTGTAACTCCTCTTCCCAAAGCTCATCCTTCCCAAACTCAAGCCCCCTTGAAATTCAGTCCCTCAAATTTCATCTTCCCCAAAATTCATCCCCTTGAAATTCAGCCCCAGAAAAATTATCTTCCCAAAACCTCAGCCCTTCAAAAGTCATCTTCCCCAAAATTCATCCCCTTGAAATTCAGCCCCAGAAAAATTATCTCCCCAAACTCTCAGCCCCCCTGAAGCTTATCTCCCCCAAAGCTCATCCCCCAAAACTCAAACTTCCTGAAAATCTCCCCTTGAAACTCATCCCCTCCCAAACTCATCCACCTTGATACTCATCCTCCCCAAAACTCAGCCTCTGCAGCACCAGAGCTCTGAGCACCACAGGCAGAAGCATCTCCAGCAAGTTTCCACCCCCCCCGCCCCAGCACAGGCGGGTGCGGAGCTGCAGCCTGCTCAGCGATCGCAGTCACGCCTGGAGATGTTGCTCCTCGTGTAGTTACAGGAACTAATCAGATAACTGCAGCTGAAGGCAGGGGGATAGAGCTGCTAAAAATAGCTGAATGGGCGACCAGGCGCCTGCTGGCACAGCGTGCCACAGGGAGCAGGGCTGCGTTGGCTGCCAGGGCTCAGAGTGGGGCTGGCAGTGCCAGCGGTGATCTGAGACTCTGCTACAGCTACGCCTAAGCAGGGAATCGAGGTACCCTCAGTTAGTTTGCAGATGACACTAAATTAGGTGAAAGTGTTGATCTGCTGCAGGGTATGAAGGCTCTCCAAAGGGATCTGGACAGGTTGGATGAATGGGGTGAGGTTAGTTGTGTGAGGTTCAGCAAAGCTGAGAGCTGGGTCCTGCGCTTGGATCACAACAGCCCTATGAATGCTCCAGGCTTAGGGGCAGAACGGCTGGAAACTGCCTGGTTGAAAGCAACCTGGGGGTGCTGGTTGGCAGCAGCTGAAGATGAGCCAGCAGTGTACCCATGTGGCCAAGAAGGACTGCCCTGGATCAGCAATGTTGTGACCAGCAGGACCAGGGAATTGATTGTGCCCCTGTACTGGACACTGGTGACACCTTAGCTCGAATACTTGGTTCAGAAGGACACTGAGGTGCTGGAGCAGGTCCAGAGAAGGGTAGCAATGCTGGGGAAGGGTCTGGAGAACAGGGCTGGTGAGAAGCAGCTGAGGGAACTGGGGGTGTTCAGCTTGGAGAAAAGGAAGCTGAGGGGAGACCTCATTGCTCTCTACAACTCCCTGAAAGGAGGCTGGAGCCAGGTGAGGATTGGTCTCTCCTCCCAAGGAACAAATGATAAGACAAGAGGAAACAGCCTCACGTTGCCCATGGGGAGGTTTATGTTGGACATGAAGAGCAGTTTCTTCCCCACAAGGGGGTGGACGTGCAGGGGCACAGAGGGAGTGTGTTGGAGCACCATGTGCTGGAGGTAGATCCCAGCACCCTGCCACACTTCGCAGGTGAAGGCTTTGGCTTTCTCTCTGCTGCCTTGGGAAGGTCCCAGCCCACGTGGTGCTGAGCAGGCACCTTCCCCGCCCTCACCATTGATTGTTCTCCGCTCCTCATTGCTCATTTACCTTTGAGGGCTTTGTCAGTGTCACTGGCTTTTAATTGAAATTCCTCAGACAGCCTCTCATCAGCACAGCCCAGCAGTTCCTTCTGTGTGGGAAGCAATTGTTTTCCTTCTGCAGCTGCAAAAGTTAAATCCCAGCGTTCTGCTGGGAGGCTGCTTTTGTCTCTTCCCTCTCTGACACTGCCAAGCCCTGTCTTGCATTGCAGCCCTCCTTCCTTTGGCTGCTGACTTCATCTGCCATCTCTGCTGTGTACAGCCTCTCTCTTTCCATCTTGGGCTCCTCTACTTCTCTGGCCCTTCCTGAGGAACATATTCCACCACCAGCTTCCTCCAACCTCCTTCATCACCAATGTTTCCCCTGAGGAGCCTATGGGATCATAGAATTTTTTGAGTTGGAAAAGCCATTTTAGGCCATCAAATCCAACCATCAACTCAACACACCATGGCCACTAAACCATGTTCCAGAGTGCTATGTCCACATGTTTCTTAAACACTTCCAGGGATGGTGACTCCACAACTTCCCTGTGCAACCTATGGATTCATTGCTCTCTACAACTCCCTGTGAGAGTGTTGGAGTGAGGTGAGGGTTGGTCCCTTCTCCCTAGTACCAGGTGATAGAACAAGAGGAAATGGTCTGAAATTGTGCCAGGGAAGGTTTCAGTTGGAGATTAGGAGAAGTTTCTTCCCTGCCTGCAGAGCATCCCTGAAGGTCTGAATTCTTCTCTGGCTCCACAGCCTGGCAGAGCTGCCCAGCTGAGGTGGCAGGGCCCTTTGGTGTAACCAGCTGGATGCCCTGGGCTCATGCTGGCAAATGTGGGGCACAGCTTCCTCCTCCATCCTACTTTGGGGCTGGCACCCCAGGATTACCACACCATGGCACTGGGAGGTGGCACCAGTAGCCAGGGCCAAGCAGGACACAGTGTGGCTGCTGATACTGGCTGTAGAATAAACCAACCCCTAGCAAACACCCCTTGCACCAGACAGCTTCTGCTCCCTACAGGTTGACATCCTTGCCAGCCACGAGTCATGCCTGGCATCTCTCCATGGGTATCCCCAGGGAATCACAGTGCTGTCCCAGGCCCCTGCTGTCTCCTGCACACGAAAGGGTGATGATGCCAGATCCTGATGAGCCTGCACTAGGCTAGGGCCGGGAAATTAATTTTCCTTGTGCCAAGATCGAGATGAGCCAAGGTTCCAGCCAGTGCAGGACCAAAAGCAGCAGAGTCCCAGCTCCAGCAGGCACCTGTGAGAGCTTCCAGATGTGGTCAGGAGTTGGATGTTCCAAAGGCCCTTTGAATGTGTCCTACCGAGGCAGAGGGACTCCTAAACATGAGATATTTTCAGACTCTTTGGTAGATTTAAATGTTTTCCAGACACACCTCAGCAGCATCAAATATTTTAGAAACAAAACATCTCAGCTTTAAACTGTCCAAGATATTTTGCAGCCTAACACAGACACATCCTGAGCTATGGGGAAGGGTGAGAGTGTGGCTATGGTTTCAAAAGCAAGTGTATGAATGTGGCAAGATGCCTTAATTATCTGTGCATGCTCAACCATTTCCATCTCAGATAGGTTCACATCTGTCAGACAATGTCTGGGGACATGAGCCTGGCTGGTGGCCCTGGGCCTTGAGGTGCTGCCTGCAGAGTCCAAGGAACTTGAGGTGATAAATCCCTACAGTAGTCATCTTTAGACCTGGTGAGTTGGGCACTGCGGAGCTCCAGAGCTACCCCTGGCAGCCTCAGCATGGTGCAGGGATTTGGGGCCCTGTGAAGTGATGTGGAGCGAGCAAGGACATGTGGACATGTGCTGAGGGTCAGAAAGTTGCTGCTCCAGGGGCTGAGGCAACCACTAAAGGCCAGGCTGGGAAGAAGCTCCTGCTGGAGCAAGTTGTCCTATCGCTCAGTGTAACAAATCTCTTCCTTCTCTCCAGTCTGAATTTCCTTCTTTGAGTTGAACTCCCCCCTCCCCACTTGTCCTGTTACAACAGGCAGAAGGAGCCTTAAACTCAGCCTGTCCTAAAGCTTTTGAAGCCACCTTCCTGCCCTGTGCCTCTCACCACCTGCCCTCTGGCTCCAGCTTCATCAGCACTCAGCTTTTGGGGCGTGAATGGAGCCCTTTTGCAGAGGGAAGGGGAAGCCTCAACCTTCACCTCCTCTCATCAGCATCATCTGTGGTGGAAAGAGGAACATCACACCTCAAGCTTGGGACCAGACAACGCTTCTCCTGGGCTCTCTGCACCAGGCTGGGAGTCTTGTGCTGGTCAGGGTTATGCCATGCTGGTAGGTGTGAGAGGTGAGGGAGAGGGGAGATGGCTTCCTGAACCTCATCACGGTGGGGAAATGAGCAGCTCCGGCTGCTCCCTGACTTTTTACTCAGCTAAAACCCAGGATATGTCCAATGCAGAATGCCAACTCCAGCCCTGCAATGCCTCCTGACAGTGCTGCGACATCAGCATTGCTATAGCAACAGGTCCAGAGCAGCAGCAATTTGGGGGGACCACGCTGTGGTCAGATGGGCACTGATGCCCTGTTGCTGCCCATTGCCATGTTCCATGGTCAGCCTCTGTGCAGTGAGGCTGGACTCCCATGGGGCACCCACCACAGAGAGCACGTCTTGTCCCAGCTCCTGCAGCCAGCACTTGCCAGCATCTTCCCAACTCATTTCCTTGTTCCCTCCCTGTGCTTTGGACTTTTCCAGCAACACAAGAAACTGGGCTGGTTTGTCCCTCTTGCCAGCACTGATGTGTCTGCAGCTGGCAGAAAAGATTTCAGCAGCATCAGATCCTGGGGAGACTGAAGTGTGTGGTGGTCAAAGGAGATGTTCAAGACCCATCTGGATGCATTCCTGTGTGACCACCTCTAGGAGATCCTGCTTTGGCCATGGGGCTTGGACTCAATGGTCTCCAGAGGTCCCTTCCAACACCTACCATTCTATGATTCTATGATCCCATGCCCAGCATTGCAAAGGTGCAGCTGGGAGCTATTTGGTGGGTGGATTTCTGCTTTAATTCACAGAGTCATAGAATAGGTTTGACTGGAAGACACTTTTGAGATAATTGAGTCCAGCCCTTAACCCAGCCCTGACAGGTCACCAGAAAACCATGGCCCTCAGCACCATATCTCCATGGCTTTGAAACCCCTCCAGGGATAGAGACTCCACCACTGCCCTGGGCACCCTGGGCCATGCCTTGACAACCATTTTGGGGAAAGAAATTGTTCCTCACATCCAACCTAAACCTCCGTGGTGCAACTCAGGGCTATTTCCTCTTGTCCTGTCACTTGTTACTTGGGAGAAGAAACTGCCCTTCACCTGGCTCCAACCTCCTTTCAGGGAGCTGTAGAGATCCAGAAGGTCTCCCTTGAATGTTGGATTATATCTTCTTGGGATGTGAGGTGAGCTGGCTCTGCTCGTTCTGGCTGAGCTGGAAAATCACACTGCACACAGACCAGTCCCTCACCGCACGTACGGACTCCATATGGATCCCTCCGCAAGGAGGATGCTGCTGGCAGCAGCTGGGCTCATCCGCACCTCACCCCGGTGTCCATCCCAGGGCCGCCCAGGCTTTGCTGCGCCCTCAGGTCTCCCCTTGGCATCCGCTGTTAGGCTACGTTCGGTGGTGCTGCTGAAGCCTTTACCCCGCGCCGGGTTTGGCTGCGGAGCGGGGCTAGAGGGCGCCCGGGGACCGCGGTGAGGGACTGAGCCTGCCCGCACCCCCGGCTCTGGGTGCGGAGGGACCTTTAACGCTCATCCGCCCCCGCCGCAGGCAGCAGGGACATCTGCAACCAGAGCAGGTTGCTCAGAGCCCCAGACAACCTGACCTGCAATGGTTCCAGGCATGGGGCATCTCCCCCCTCTCCGGGCAACCTGGGCCAGGGTCAGGCCACCCTCAGTGTCAAACAGTTCTTCTGTGCGGTCATCCGGGCCGTGGATTGCAGCTCTTTGACCGAGAGGTGGTGCAGATGCCAGGTCTGGGTGGAAGGAGGTGGCTTCTGGGTGGGGTGGGCTGTCACTCTCCAGATAAACCCCTAGCAGGATGAACATGAAAAATGCAGTCACAGAGCAACAACCTGCAGGGATGGAAACAGCTGCATCCTCCCAGGAGAAGTAGAGATCTTTGCCTTCTCTGTGTACCTAGATCGCCTCCAAAACTAGGTGGGACAGCTCTGGCCCCTTGGACACCTTCTGAGAACAAGCTGTACACCTTCCATCAGGCTGGAAAACTTCTCGGCAGGGAAATAATAGCAAACGGAGCACTATGGCTGTAGGTGGACAGGGATTTGCCCTCCAAAGTTACCAGACTCAAGCAGAGAGGGCAGAAAGACCAAGGGGGATGTTTTTTCCTGCCTGTTTTCAAACACAAGGTACAGAGGACACAAGCTGCTGAAAGCTTCCTGTCCTGGCCCAGCAACTGCAGCCCCAAACCAACTTCCACTTGAAGAACAGAGCTTCCCCTCCATGTGCCACAGATGCACCTGGGTGATGAGGTGTCCCCATCACTCCAGCCCACCCATTGCCCCATGTTTAAATATGGCAGAGTTGAGAGAAAAAGCAGCAAACCAAGGCTTTAATGCCCAGAAATGAAGTGCTGAAGAGGAGTGCTGCAGAGTCCAGCAAGGCACAGCAGCATTTGGGGGGCTGCTGAAGGCATCTGCAGTGCCTTTGGGGTCTGGCTGGAGGGGCTGGGAGGCAGCAGTGACATTCCCAGCTGGCCACAGCTGCATCATGTTTTGCTGACCACAGTGTATCTGCTGCTGCTGATGTTCAGGGTGAGTTCAGCCTGCAGGACTGGTGGGACAGGGAGAATTAACACCCTCTTAGTTGGGGTTTGTAGTTGTTGAGAAACTCTCTGTGTGCTTGCCAGTAGGAGGAACCAGAAGAATCCCTTCCCCAGGACCAGCCATTCCCAGCTTCACTATGAGCAGCAACCTTCCAGCCTCAGAGTTTATCTTCCCCTTCGATTATTTTTTAAGCAGCTTGGGTTTTCTAAAACCCATCCTGACTCAGCCACAGGCTTTTCCTCCAGGATCAAACACTGCAATTCCATGTGAATGTGGAATGTTCAGGGCTGTGTTGAGATTTGCTGCCTCCTTTCCCACTCACTCAGTGATTTCCTTGTTCCTAGCCCTCATTCCAGCTTGGCAGCTCCAGCTTTTTGGGGGAAGAGCTCTTTAACTTCTCTATATGTGTTGGGTTATATCAGCAATCTGAGTTGCTGATTACAACTTAGACACAGGACAGTTTCTGCTTGCTGTTATCTGGGGGAGAAAAAAAAAAACCAAACAAACATGGCTATTGGTACAGCAGAAAGAGAAAAAAAAACCCAAAACACCCCCAAAAAGGTGCAATTTACAGCTGAGGGAGTGGAAATAAATCCATCGTAGTCACATGAGGAAGTAGTAACCACTGAGCTATTTTGGGCACAATACATCATGCAGAAGACTGTGTGTCTTTCGAGCAGATTTTGAGTCCAAAAGGCACAAAATGTTTTTTGGAAAGTAAATTCTCACATACATTAAAGTACCCTGTGAAGGAGTGAAATTTGGAGGCTGTCAGGTTGCTTATTTAAGGGTTGCTCAGCGTTAGGGTAAGGAAATCTGGAGCTCCAGCTGATACAAACTGGAATCATCCCTTGGGACAATCATGTAGGTTCTTCTGGATTTTGTTGGATCAGCACCATCCTGGCTGGATCACTCTGAGTAGAGCAGCTCTGGGGTGTAAAGGAGTTGTCTAACCCATAGTGGATCTACACCCAGTGCTATCAGATCAGCCTCATCCTGAATTAATCACCCCTAGTAGAGCATCTCTGGAGTGTAAAGCAGCTCTCTAACCCACAGTGAATCTCCACCCAGTGCTATCAAATCAGCCCCATCCTGGATTGATCACCCCAAGCAGAGCATCTCTGGGGTGTAAAGCAGCTCTCTAACCCATAGTAGACCTGCACCCAGTGCTATCAGATTGACCTCATGTTCCCTAGAGAATCCTCTGTGCCCCAAAATACAAAAGACTTTTAAAATCCTCCATGGTCCAAACCCCCCCTGGCTGATTGTTATCTTCTTTGCTGAGCTCTCCATTGTTCCCAAGGGGGAGGGAGCTCAGCAGTCATCAGCTCTTTTAGGTGAAGGAAAGTTGCCCGTGTCTCTGAGCTTGGAGGAGCTGGGCTGTGCAGGACCACAGCAGCCATGAAAACCCATGGCCTGGCCCCAAACTGAGCATGTGCCCATGGGATGACTCCAGTGAGGGCACAAGCATTAGGCAAAGCCAGCTGCCAAGAGAGGCAAACATGCCCCCATGGCCCTCCTTTCCCCCTAGTCTCTTCTGAGAAGAGGAGCACTGAGGGTAGCAGGCTTGGAGGCTCCTGTCCTTCATCTGGTATCACCCCAAACAGTTGTTCTGGCTCTCTGCTGCCAGTGCTCGCAGATGCCCATGGACAGCTTAAGCATCTCCTTCCCACCCTTCCTCCTGTGGTTTCTCCCTTGAAAGCTGCCAGGGAGGTTTCCTGAGCCCACCAGTTACCAGGGCTCCACTGACACTGTGCCCACAGTAGTGTCAGGACTGCAGCTCACCATCAGAGCACTGGGGAACACTGGAGGAAGCAGTAGAAGCTGGCGGAGGTGAGGGGTGCAGCCTCGAAGGGTGGAGGGGCTCTGGATGCGAGGCAGCCCTGCAGGGCTTGGCAAGCTGGTCCAGATACATATGAGATGTCCCTCACCCTGGCATTGGGGTGGCCGGCTGTGTGAGGGTGCAGCCTCTCTGTGGATGGGTGACTTCTCCCAGAGGTGCTGGTTGGAGAGCCCAGACTGAACAGACTGTGGCTCTTTACCAGTGCCTGCTGTGACTGACCAAGAAATGGTGGTTTAAACTAAAAGAGGGAGACTCAGACCAGAGAGAACAAAGAGATTTTTGACCCTGAGGGGTCAGGTTGCCCAGTGAGATGGGAGATGCCCCATCCCTGGAATCATTCCAGGTCAGGTTGATTTGGGCTCCGAGCAACCTTCTCTAAATTGAAGATGGGAGCTGATTGCAGGGGGTTGGACTGGGTGGGCTTTAAAGGTCCGTTCTCAGCCAAACCAGTCTGGGATTCTGTAATCGATAAAGTTTGGCACATGGGCAGCGCTGGGGACTCCTGGGTGGTTGACATGGGGGCTGAGATGGAGTGCTGTGCTGTGCTGAACTTAAATGTTACAGAGGAACATTGGAAAGGGTGTGAATGGCTGCAGGAATTAATGGAATCACAGAAATGAAGAGCGAGATGCTCATTTGCATTTAGCAAAACCCCTGCTGAAAGGCTTGTCCCGGTCAGAGAGCGTCTTTGGTTGGCACTTGAGATGCCAGCCCCCGCTGAGCAAACGAGCAGCAGTGTCTTGAGGATGTGACTGTGTCCCCCAGGGATGGTTTCTTCCCCTTGGGATGCCAGTGTCCCCCAGGATCTTCTTGCCCCTCGGGATGCTCCTGTTTCCCTGACTTCCAGGTCACTTGGAATGTTCCTGTTGTTCAGGAACGCCTGTGTCCCTTTGATGCCCCTGCTCAAGGGATGCCTTTGCATCTTGGGATGCTCCTTCATGTCCCCAGAGATGGTCCCTACCCCACGGGATGCCCCTGCCCTGCCCCATGGTGTGGCCCTGCTACCGGGGCGTTCCTGCTCCCCGGTAATACTTCTGCTCCTCGGGATCCTCTTGGTCCCGGGATCCTCTGGTCCCGGGATCTTTTTATCCCGTGATCTCCCTGCTCCCCAGCAATGCCCCTTCCCTCCGGGATCCTTCTGACACCTTTGACCCACGGGATGCCCTTGCTTCCCGGGATACTCCTGTCTCCCGAATCCCCGTTACCCAGGAACGCTCCTGCTGCCGAGATCCCCCCTATTCCTGAGACCCCACCATGCCCACAAGATCCTCCTGCTCCCCAAGATTCCTCTGTACCCCGGGATGTCTCTGTTCCCCAGGAATTCTCCAGCCCTCCGAGATCCCCCTGGTCCCACGACCCCTCTGCTCCCCGGGACCCCCTCCCGGCCCACGGGATTCGCCCGCACCCCGTTTGCCGAACAGGGTGCCGGGGGCCGTGCGTGCCCCGCTGCCCGGCCTGGGAGCGCTGCCGGGAGCCCCACATCAGCCTTCGGGCTCGGTAGCGGAGCTCTCCTCGCTCCCCGGAGGAGTTCGGGCGGGCGGGCAGCGGGGGCGACCCGGGCGGGCGGCGGGGCTGGAGCGGCGCCGGGTTTCCGCCGGGCGGGAGGCGGAGCGGGGGAGGTGGCGGACGCGGCCCGGGCGGAGCGGAGCGGAGAACACAGAACCGAGAGGCACCGGGCCGGGACTGTCAGCGCGGGGGGGAGCAACAGCGGGCCGGGCCGGGCCACCGCACCGCACCGGCAGCCCTGCGGGGGAGGCCGCCATGCCGGGCGGGCGCTGAGCTGAGCTGGGCTGGGCTGGGCGGGCGGCGGAGGGAAGCGGCGGCGGCGGCGGCGGAGGGAAGCGGCGGCGGAGCGGGGCGCGGCCGGGCCCGGCCGGGGGGAACGGCGGGGCCGGGGCCATGCCATGCCCGTAGGGAGAGATGCCTTTTGGAAATGGAGACACTGGATCACAGCGCAAACATGGCGTCCCCGCGGCGCGGCTGCCCCTCTCGGGCTGGTGCCTGCTCTGCTCCCTGCTGTGCGGGGGGATGGCGGCGGCACGGACACCCCCGGGCCCCGCCTGCCAGCCCTGCAGCGCCGACTGTACCTGCACCGGCCCCGCCTGCCTCGTCAATTGCTCTGCCCGAGGGATGGAGCGGCCGGGAAGCGACTTCCCCTCGGCTACCACCGAGCTGTGAGTACCGCGGTAGTGTCGGGGCTGGGCCGGGGGCTCTGCCGTGGGTCGGGCGCTCTGGAGTGGGCTGAGAGCTCTTCTCCGGGCCGGGGGACTCCCCTCCGAGCTGGGGGTTTCGCTCCGAGCCGGGGGCTCTGCGCTGGTCCGGGGCTGGGCTGAGGACTCTGCCCTAAGCAGGGGGTTTTGCCCTGAGCTGGGGACTCTGCCCTGGGCCAGGGGCTCTGCCCTAGGCAAGGGGTTTTGCCCTGGGCTGGGGGACAGCTCTGCGCCATGAGCCCAGCAGTTCAGCTCGCCCTCGAGCACTGCCCGCAGCGTCGTTTGGCCTGATGGAGATGGGACAGTGACAAATATGGAGACAGGGCGGAAAGTTTGCTAGGAGCCCGAGGGCTCAGGCACGGGCAGAGTGGATGGAAGGGGAAAACGATCTTCAGAACGTGGAGGACCTGGGCCCACCTTGACAGCAGTGCTCTGACTTAGTAGTTTCACTTGGCTGCACCGCTGGGGACAAGTCTTCAGGATTGAGCCCAATCTGGGCCATCTCCTAACACTCTGTCGTGCCAAGAGTTGGTGCTGAGGGAGATAGTTTAGAACCAGAGTTGGTAGAGTTAGAGAAGGAGCTGGACTTGCCGATCTTAAAGATAGTTTCCAACCCAAACGATTCTGGCCAGCACCGGGGTGTGAGGTCAGAGACAGCCCAGCAGGTATGTTGGGGAGGCCTTTGGATAATATTTCCCCATGAGAATGGGGTTGAAGAGAGCTGGGAGCTGGAGGCTTTGTGCCAGAAGTTTAATTTCTGAGGTTCTGGGGGAGATGGCAGAAGGAGGAGAATGGTGTCAGGAAACGAGCAGTTGGATGTAGTTTGAGAGCTGCTAATCCAAGAGACTCGAGTAACAAGTTCAAATAGGAATTTATCCATGAAAGTGCTAGGATGAGATGGCACTGGTGGTTGTGTCTGGACGCTGAGTCTGCTTTTTTTTGGGAAAATCAGTTGGAAAGGTGTTTCTTGAAGGGGCTTGAGAATGATCCTTGTGCTCAGTCACTTCCATAAAGTTATGACAGAAAAAAACAGACTTGAGGGAAAAGTGCTTTGGGTAAAAACCCCAAGCTGAGTTTTGAACCTAAATTTGGTTTCCTTAGGGGACAACTTTTATGTCCTTAAGGAGACACAAGCGTGGAGCGATTCATGTAGGAGAGGTGACACGGGGCCCAGCACGGTAGAAAAATCTCACATGGACTAATTTCTACTGGTATTTCAATAAGTTAAGGGTCTGCTTTTCTACTCACATATTCCTAACTAAGTTTCCAGTTTTTAGTGTCAACCTGGGTTAAGGGATATTGCAGAAGCACCACAGTGAACATTAAATTGTGGGTCGGCGAGATGTGTCTGGACTGACTTCAGGAAAATGAGCCTGCCTCTAAATCCAGCAGACAAGGTGTTTTCCAACTGTTTTCTTACAAGATACTTTCAGGCTTTTCCAAAGAAACCAGCCATTGTTTGCTGCAGAAAGTCCCTGACTGAGGAAGGCTGAATCTTATTATGGGGTTGGGGTTTTTGCTGCTGTGTTATCTGTTGTTGGTTAGCCATGGGGATCTGCAGCTCTGGAGACTGAATGTGCCATTGCGACAGAGGTGGAACGTGCCAGAGCCTCGCTGGTCACTTGTAGGGCAGCCTTCTGAAGACTGCGATGATAAGTCCTTCATTTGGCTTTTGAAGGATTTGAGGTTATTACAGTGTGCTTCTAGGATTATTAATTTTGGTAGTTAAGTGTTTGAGACTGTTTATATTATTGTTGTTCAGAGGCGTTGAGTGGTAAAAGCTCAGCTCCCAGAATGGTTTGGATTAGATTCTATTATGCAGTGACAAATGGAAGTTGGACATAAAGCTCTTGCAGGTCTACAAAGCAGAGTGCCCAAAGCTCTTGCAGGTCTACAAAGCAGAGTGCCTGGAATATGTAAAGGGGAAATTTGCGGAAGCAGATGGAATATTATCACAGTATCACAGTATCACCAAGGTTGGAAGAGACCTCAAAGATCATCAAGTCCAACCCATTACCACAGACCTTGAGACTAGACCATGGCACCAAGTGCCACGTCCAAACGTGCCTTGAACACCTCCAGGGACGGTGACTCCACCACCTCCCTGGGCAGCCCATTCCAGTGGGGAATGACTCTCTCGGTGAAGAACTTTCTCCTCACCTCGAACCTAAACTTCCCCTGGCACAACTTGAGACTGTGTCCTCTTGTTCTGGTGCTGGTTGCCTGAGAGAAGAAAGCAACCTCCTGCTGGCCACAACCACCCTTCAGGTAGTTGTAGACAGCAAGAAGGTCTCCCCTGAGCCTCCTCTTCACCAGGCTAAACAATCCCAGTTCCCTCAGCCTCTCATAGGGCTTGTGCTCGAGGCCTCTCACCAGCCTCATTGCCCTTCTCTGGACACGCTCAAGCACCTCAATGTCCCTCTTAAATTGAGGGGCCCAGAATGGACATTTGAATGTTAGGAAGAACTGTGAGGGTGGTGGAACACTGGAATGGGTTGCCCAGAGAGGTGGTGGAAGCCTCATCTCTGGAGACATTCAAGGTCAGGCTTGATAGGACTCTGAGCAACCTGCTTGCTGTAGTTGGGGATGTCCCTGCTTAGTGCAGGCAGGTTGGACTAGATGACCTTTAAAGGTCCGTTCCAACCCAATGTGTTCTATGATTCTGCAATTGCAGTGGGAAGATGATGTTTGTGACATCTTCCTCTGATTTCAATGGATTTCAATGGTTTGCTTACAGCAGTGTCAGAGCAACATGATGAGAGGAGAAGCTTTGTTGAGTTGAGAGATGAATGTCTTGAAATTCAAAAAGTGAAGTCTTCTTCATCAGCCAACAGATCATCTTCTGTGTAGTCTTGGCTCAGCCGAAAGCTGGTAGCACTCTGATGTCTGGTCTAGAATGTCCTAGAGTGGTCTGTGGAACGTTAGTTTCCTTTAGAGAGAAGTTCACTGTCCTGTTTGACCTCCTGATGAGGAGAAGGAAGGTCAGTGTGTGTCTGTGTGTCATCATTATGCCCATGAAAGACTGACAGATTGATTTTTGTTGTGATGAGAGTGACTCTGGCTCATGGCACAGTGACATTATGCAAGCAGTTTTGTCTATTCATTTCATGTTCCCTTGACTGAACGCTGACAGATAAAGTCAATAACACTTTTAATGATTGCTGTTGAGTCTTTCATTAGAGGAGAGCATTTTAATATCTCAACGAACCTTTTTTTTTTTTGTTAGCCTGACATGAAAACAGCCTTTAAAAGGCTGAGTACAGAAAATTGCCAACACCAAAGCTCCCTGATTCTGCAGCAGCAGCCTGTGTGAGCAGTTGCTCTCAGCAAATGGGACACCTCTAGTTGTAGAAGTAAGTTTCTACTAGGAAAAAAGTCTTCACTGAAGGAGTGGTCATGCATTGAAGCAGGCTGCCCAGGGAGGTGGTGGAGTCACCATCCCTGGAGGTATTCAAGAAATGTGTGGCTATGGCACTTTGGGACGTGGTTTAGTGGCCATGATGGCCTTAGGTTGAAGGCTGGACTTGGGGACAGGCTAGGAGAGCTGGTGTTGTTCAGCATGGAGAAAAGAAGGCTCCAGGGATACCTTATAGCTGCTTTCCAGTACCTGAAGAAGGTTACGGGAGAGCTGGAGAGGGACTTTGGACAAGAGCTTGTAGTGACAGGAGAAGAGGGAACGGATTGAACTTTGAGTGCGACACATTTAGACTGAATATTAGGAAGAAATTCTTTACAGGAAGGGTGGCGAGACACTGGAACAGGCTGGTCTGCAAAGGGAGGTTGTGGATGTCCCCACGCTGGAGGTGTTCCAGGCCAGGCTGGATGAGGCCTTGAGCAGCCTGCTCTAGTGGGAGGTGTCCCTGCCCATGGAAGGGCATTTGGAACTGGATGATCTTTCAGGTCTCTTCCAACCCAAACTGCTTTATGAACCTATGGTCTTAGAGGTCTCTTCCAGCTGAAATGATTCTATGATAAGACCTGGGAAGTGAACTCCTCTGCTAGCAGACGTTCTAGAAGCAGCAGCTGTGGAGAAAGCGCCGCGCTGCGCCACGCCGTTACTAGGAGCACAGCAGAAATGCCCCATCCAAAGAATCACTAAGGAAATAAGCTCTGCTGCTTGCAGACGCTACATACCTAGCTGGAAGCGGTCTCCAGGCAGAGCGAGTGGGAATATTGGCCCCTTCCCATCGCCGGAGTCGGGTTCTTGAAGTGTAACGCAAAGTCTGGCTGGAAGCAAGAGCAAAAAGCTGTTTTTCCAAAGCATCTGCAGTGCGCCACAGGGAAAAAAACCCCTCCACTTCCAGAGCAACGTGCTTCAAGTGGCAGCATTTGCACTTCTGAGTCCCTCTGTCTGAGGAGCTCTCTGATCTGAGCTCTTTTCAAGTGCTCTGCCTTCAGAGCTACTGGATTCTCTTCATGTTTACTTTGAGATTTAGCCCTTTCAATCAGCCTGTATCATTTCTTTCATTCCTCCACTGGAAAGAAACCTTACAGAGATTTTCTGACTTCCCCTTGCAAATATTGACTCCCTCTGGCACATCTTTGGGATGGTGGGAGTTTTGAAGTGGAGATTAGAGTCTGGATTTATGAGACTGGAGGTGAAACTCCCTTTATGAATGTGAAATACTATGGAGAATCACAGAATTGTTTAAGTTGGAAGAGACCTTTAAGATCTCTTAAGGGGGGGTTGGACTAGGTGATGACCTTTGGAGGTACCTTCCAACCCAACCATTCTGTGGCTCTGTGACTCTGTGGTTCTATCAAGCCCAGCCTTCAACCTAAGATCACCATGACCGTTAAACCATGTCCCAAAGTGCCATGTCCACATGTTTCTTGAACATCTCGAGGGACAGTAGCCTTCCAATATCTG
>WBNM01045330.1:25038-49663 GCA_013399055.1 Ramphastos sulfuratus | reverse complement strand
CCTGTCATCACAAGACCTTGTCTGTAGTCCTTCCCCAGCCCTGCTGTAGGCCCCCTTCAGATACTGGAAGGCCACTACAAGGTCTCCTTGAAGCCTTCTCCATGCTGAAGAGCCCCAACTCTTGTAGCCTGTCCTCATAGCAGAGCTGCCCCAGCCCTCTGAGCATCTTCATGGCCCTAAACCTAAACCTCTCTGAACAGACTTGTGTACAGCTGCATAAAGATGATCTTAAATATATATATGAATTTCAAAAATCCAAATCCTTAAAGCTTCAGCCTTTTTTTTATGTGTTTCCATTCTGCCCACCCTCCTTTTTCTTTTTTTTTTTCCCAAAACACCCATGTGCTATCTAGGACACAGAGCAAACAATGATGGAGCAGCTAGTCAATATTTTATCTTACCCTCATTCTTCAGTCCTTCATTTGTTGAGCTGTATTCAAACTGTGCTCAAAGATGGAATTAATAATTACTGCTGGGTTTTCATGGTGCTTACTGCTGTAATAGCCAAGTCCTCCCCTGACCTCTGCTTGCCTGTATATGCACACAAGTTTGTGGTTCTGCATGAGATTTTTGCAGTTGCCCTGCAAAGACAGAATAGTGTTGTCCTGGTTCACGTGTGAGGCTCAAGGAGATCCATGTCCAGCACAGTCAGCAGGGCTGGGTTGGTGTAGGGCTGTGAGATGACTCAAAATGATAGCAAGTTATCCACATTTAAGGTTCCAGCCAGCATTGAGTGGAAACTCCCAAGTTTTGAGTACTCTGGCATGTTTCATTGCCATCCTCCAGCACTAGTAATGCATGAGAAATCAGTAACTGCTAGTGAAAAGTTTGGGTTTGATGATTTACTCCACAGCTCCCAAGCAATCCCAGGCAGCAGTAGAGCTCAATCCTCTTCTCCAGGGCAGTATTCAGCTGCTTCAGTCAGAGCTGCTTTGCCTTTCTTGCTGTTTGCTGCCTTAGTCATTCAACTCTGACCAATTTTTTTCCCTGTAGAAATCAATTTTTTTTATGTTATAGTGCATGTTCTTAAACATAATTGGCATTGGGGTGGTTAAGGCATTGGACCCTATCAAAAATTGTACTCTGAGCTGGTAACTGAACAGGTTGCATATGAAACAAAGAATAGGGTGCAAGCAGTTCCAACTCTTAGTTTCCTCACTCTTGAGTTCTTGATTTTATGATCTTGGCTTATTTAAATATCATTTTGTTTTACAATTTCCTGGGCTTGCAAAAGCAAAGAAACCAAACAAACAAACAAACAAAAAAAAACCCAACCCACAAACAAACAAAAAACCAAACCAAAAAACCAAACCAAACCAAAAACCCCCAAACCAACAAACCCCAACCAAACGCACCAGGAAAAAAATGATCAAATAGAGTAAATTTCCCTAATCTCATTCTTGGAGACAGCTGAAGTGGTTTTTTTTGCTGAAACTTTGTCAGGAGGAAGTTTTTTAAAAAGACTCCAAGACTTCCAGAAAGAAGAGCTGGAGAAGTCTGAGACCAAACCACTTTATTGTGTGGAGCACAGCCAGCTCAGGGCATAGACATCCAGAAATGCTTTGTCACTCCTTTTAGTCTCATCACAACTTCCCTGTGGCAGGAAATTTTCTCCTGCCTCCGTTTCATTGTTCACAGGTGAACTTAGTGGTAGAGTATTGCTGTGGTAGTGACCTGGGGCAGGGGATGAAGCAGTCTGTCATGGCATGGGCAGGCAGGGTGCTATGGTGGGGAAAGGAGGATTTTTGTGCTTCCTGTGATCCCTGGAGGTGTTTAAAAGATGCAGAGGTATGGTGGTGAGTGACATGGTTTAGCACCAGACTTCATTATAGAGCTAGGGAATGGTTGGACTCAACCATCATGCACTGGGACTTTTCACAAGGGCTTGTCGTGATAGGATGAGAAGGAATGGATTGAAGCTGGAAGAAGGCAGATTTAGACTGGATATAAGGAAGAAATTCTTTACAGTGAGGATGTTGAGACACTGGTTGCTCAGGGAGGTTGTGGATGCCCATTCTGTGGAAGTGTTCAAGGCCAGGTTGGACAAAATCTTGAGCAACCTGGTCTAGTGGAAGCTGCTCCTACCCATGACGCAGGGTTGGAACTAGATGATCTTAAAGGTCTCTTCCAACCCAAACCATTCTCTGATCTTAAAGGTTTTTTCCAACCAAAACAACCCTACAATTCTATGGGGGATTGCTCCCCAGCACTCAGCTATTAATTGGGAGCACCAGTGTGAGGGGTGCCCTTTCCATCTGCTCCCCAGTTATGCCCAGCCTGGCTTGGAGATGCTGGAGTTGTGGGTGGAGCAGATGGGGCAAGGGGAGGATGCAGCTTGGCAGTTGCAGACAGGGGACATGAGGAAAGATGCTGGTGGGGCAGATGGGAGATGCAGAAGGAGGGAGTCAGATGGGCCAGATGCTGATAGGGGCACATGGAGAGACACTGATGAGGCAGACGGGGAAATGCAATGCAGATGGGGCAGGTGCCAAAAGCTCCTGCCCACTCCTCTGCAGAGGTTCAGGGGAAGGAGGAATGCCTACATGGCTTTCCACCCTGACATTTTTTGGAAAACAATTCCAGAATTCTACTTTCCAGCTCTGTTTGTTTGTTCATTTGGGGCTTTTTATTGGTTTTAGCATAGAATCATGGAATCATAGAATGGTAAGGTTGGAAGGGACCTCAAGGATCATCTAGTTCCAATCCCCTGCCATAGGCAGGGACACCTCTCACTAGTACAACTCACTCAAGGCCTCGTCCAACCTGGCCTTGAACACCTCCAGAGAGGGGGCAGCCACAACCTCCCTGGGCAACCTGTGCCAGTGTCTCACCACCCTCACTGGAAAGAACTTCCTCCTAACATCCAGTTTAAATCTCCCCTTTGCCAGTTCAAACCCATTGCCCCTTGTCCTGTCATTGCAAGACCTTGTCAATAGTCCCTTCCCAGCCTTCCTGTAGGCCCCCTTCAGATACTGGGAGGCTGGTTTGGTTGTTGTTTTGTTTTGTTTTTACTGTAGCATTCCTGGAGTTTGGAGCATGTAAATCACAGCCCAAACACCCTCGTATCCCAGTGGTAGTGTTGTCTGATCATTCCCATGGCTCAGGCCCCACCTCAGCCCCTTGGAAAGGAATGGAAAGGCTCCTTCACGGGGCTGGGCTTTTAGCAACAGACATCATCTTTGCTCATTTCCTTCACTGAGGGTGATTCTCGCCCCAAGCAAAAGGCCAGCACATGACCAGTGCACCACTTCAGTCCCACTTAAGCACTATTTTTAGGATGTAAGTGGGGGAGGAGGCTGGCAGAGAGGGAGCATAGCACAAGCAGGTGCCGGTCCTATACGCAGGGGTGGATTTTCACGCCCACTGCCTACCAAATCGCAACCTTTCCGATAAACAGGCAAGGTCTTTGCTCTGCCACTTTGCAGAGCACGTTGCACCCAGGGATTTTTTAGTCCCAGGCAAGTGAAATATCTGCTTGTTTTCCGATGTATCTATTACTGCTTTTGTTGCAGTAAACAGATGAAACGAGAAAAGGTCAAGATGCAATTTGAATCTGTGTAAGAACATAACAAATACTTTCCTCAGTAATCAGATACAGTAAATACAAGTCCTTATTTACTTGTAAATGTTAAAACATTCACAAATTACCCTCTCAGCTTCAGCAACACAAAGATGTAACATTCAGATTTTGGAAACTATTTAATCATAGAATCATAGAATGGGAAGGTTGGAAGGAGACCTCAAGGATCATCTAGTTCCAACCCCCTGCCATAGGCAGGGACACCTCCCACTAGTACAGGTCACTCAAGGCCTCCTCCAACCTGGCCTTGAACACCTCCAGGGAGGGAGCAGCCACACCCTCCCTGGGCAACCTGTGCCAGTGCCTCACCCCCCTCACTGTAAAGAACTTCCTCCTAACATCCAGTCTAAATCTCCCCTCTGCCAGTTCAAACCCATTGCCCCTTGTCCTGTCATTGCAAGATCTTATAAATAGTCCCTCCCCAGCCCTCCTGTAGGCCCCCCTCAGATACTGGACGGCCACTGTAAGGTCCCCTCGAAGCCTTCTCTTCTCCAGGCTGAAGAGCCCTAACTCTCTCAGCATTTACTTTGCTTCTCTGTGCCACTGAAGAAGTAGATATGCAGATGTTATTTAAACACTTAGAAAATCATAGAATCATAGAATGGTAAGGTTGGAAGGGACCTCAAGGATAATCTAGTTCCAACCCCCGGCCATAGGCAGGGACACCTCCCACTAGTACAGGTCACTCAAGGCCTCCTCCAACCTGGCCTTGAACACCTCCAGGGAGGGAGCAGCCACAACCTCCCTGGGCAGGGAGCACATGGAAAAGTGGGGGGTGGGAAAAAAAGGCAGAAAGAAGAAAAGAGATGTTTCAGGTTAAGAAAAATGTATATTTCAGGTTTAATGGATGCTTATTGGTTGTTATTCCAGAGTAAAATAAGACAGTAGGTGTTTGCAGTTTGCAAATCGTCTTCCCCCTGCAAAAAACCAAAACAAAACAAAACCAACAAAACACCAACTCACAAAAAAAAAAAAAAAAAACACCAAAAAAACCCAACCCAAACCAAGCAAGGAAAAGGCTCTTGCTGGGTGAATTGTTCTGTTTGAGTTAATTTGGAATAGGTGCAGTAAATTAGCTTGTTCTAAATGTACCATGGGCTGGGCTTTTCAGGCAGATTTTTACCTTTATGTTTTCACTAAGTCTTAGCTAATTGTTATGCCTTTCACCTCTCCTGCCAATTGTAATAATAGTATTACCTCTGCACTGGATTTCTCTGTTCTTAAATTACAGCAATCAGGAACACTTGCTAGGTAAAAATCCTGTGGAGTTACTCGTAAGAAAATATTGAAATCAAACGGAAAAAGAAAAAATGTTTAGCTTGCATATTGCCTTAGACAGCCTTGGAGAGCTGCCAGGCAGCCAAAGTATTATTAGAAAAGCTGAGCAAATAGCTTGCAGGGGGAAGAGTTGTGAATTTAGAACCATCAGGTACCATTGTGTCACCGGATTTTAGGCTGGGTTTGTTTTTTTTTTAGGTCAGTAAAGCCATTGAAAAAAAAAAATACAACACAATGGTTTAAATGTGCAGTTTGGTTTCGGCACATGAATTTAAGGGGGGAGGTGGATAAATAGCTTCTGAGGGGGAAATCCTCCCCTGGTTTCCAGCACTTCAGGTGAAGCAGAGGAAGGGCTTTCGACTGGAGAGCTCATAGACACTGGGTTTCTTGCTCAGTCCAGCCTCAGCAGTCTTTATCCATGGCCAAAGTGCCCCAAAGCAGTGGTAACTCTGTCCAGGAGCTCCAGGGGAGTATTGTGTCCAGTTCTGGGTCCCTCAGCTCAAGAAGGACAGGAAGCTGCTTGAGAGAGTCCAGTACAGAGCTACAAAAATTATTAAGGAAGTTGAACATTTTCCTTAGGAGGAGAGTCTGAGGGAGCTGAGGCTTTTTAGCTTGGAGATGACTAAGAGGTGATCTGATTAATGTTTATAAATAGGTAGAGGGTGAGTGCCAGGAGGCTGGAGCCAGGCTTTTCTCAGTGATGCCCAGTGACAGGACAAGGGGCAATGGGTGGAAGTTGAGGCTTAGGAGGTTCCATGTGAACCTGAGGAAGAATTTTTTCATGGTGAGGGTGACAGAGCCCTGAAACAGGCTGCCATGGGGAGTTGTGGAGTCTTCCTCTCTGGAGATATTTAAGAACCATCTGGATGCACTCCAGTGTGATCTGCTCTTGGTCATACTGCTCTGGCAGGGGGGCTGGACCAGATGATCTTTCGAGGTCCCATACAGCCCCTGACATTCTATGATTTCCCCTAATCATTGTTCTGGCAACTCTAGGCTTCAGGCTGAGGAAAACCAGCAGAGACACCCCCTCACACACACACACACACCCTCCCATTTATTTCAAGAGCAAACATGGAATTATTTTGGACAAACTAACAGGCTGATTAGTGGTGCCCTGAGCACTGAGCAAAGAAGAGAACTGGCGTTGCTTGATTCACACAGATGCTTTTTTGAGAGGGAGAAAGGTCTGTTCCCACTGCAGAGCATCTCAGGGTGCAAACAAGGTTTGGCTGCCTTTCATCTTGACTAACAGAAGGTGCTCAGCACTTGAGAAGTTAATACATAGCAGCCCAAAATTTTTCCTTACCCATCCTCTTCTAGGGTGGTTTTGTGCCTCTCAAACTTTTGTTTGGTTTTGTTTTTCTCTTGCTGCAGTAATGTTCTCTAACAAATGCCCTGTCAAAGTGTCAAGGAGAGAAGACAAAACGGTTCTGGGCAAACATTTGTCATTTGCTCTTTTCTCTGCTGCTGCCCTGGCTTTGCTTTGCAGGGGACCAGGGGAGGGGTCAGAAGGCTTTGTTTGCTATTTTTTATTTCAAACGGCACCATCTCAAAACACGAGTTCAGCTTAAAAAAAATTATCAACAACCACCCACCCACCCAGGATACCATTGTGGAAATCATAGAATGGTAGGGGTTGGAAGGGACTTCTGGAGACCATTGAGTCCAACCCCTCTGCTGAAGCAGGATCACCTAGCACAGGTCATAGAATCATTGAATCAAGCAGGTTGGAAGAGCCCTCCAAGCTCACCCAGCCCAACCTAGCACCCAGCCCTAGCCANTTAGCCTTGTTAAATCTCATCCCATTGGCCTCTGCCCACCCATCCAGCCTGTGCAGGTCCCTCTGCAGGACCCTCCTACCCTCCAACAGATCAACATCATCTGCAGGAACATGTCCAGATGGGTCTTGAAAGTCTCTAGAGAAGGAGACTTCACAGCCTCTGTGGGCAGCCTAGTCCAGAGCTCCATCACCCTTACAGTAAAGAAGTTTTTCCTTCTGTTGAGGTGGAACTTCCTGTGTTCCAGAAATGCTGTGTTGCAAGCAAGGGGAGGGCTCTGCACCCTCTTCTGTAAATAGAGTTCTCAGGGCTTGGTTTGTTTTTTGTGCTAGAGATGCTACTGTCAGGGAAAAAAAAAAAACCCTTGATAGATAAAAATAACTAAATGAGATATATATAACCTCAGTTTATTGAGAAAAAGAGGGGAGAGTTCATCATGGCTTTGCAAGTCAGGTTTTGGTCTATTCTTGTCATAGCTATCTGGAGTGTGTTTACATACAGTTTGCCTTTCTGGTATTTTGTGCTTGCACAGACCTGATCTTCACCTATTTTGTGTCAACAGTTGCTGAGGTTAATGTAAAGCGATTAACCATTTCACAGAACTGCAGAAAGTCAGGGGCTGGAAGGGACCTCAAAAGCTCATTCAGTCCAACCCCCCCTGCAGAACAGGATCACCTAATACCAGATCACACAGGAACATGTCCAGGCAGGCTTTGAATGTCTTCAGAGAAGGAGACTCTGAATTTCGGGCCGAGACACCAGCACACAGAGAACCCCTCCCACCCCACCTCTCCACATTTCCATCAGGTGCTTGCTCCAGGCTGTACCTGCGTGGAACAAACTGTGTGTGCTTAAAAAAAAAACAACCTCAAATATTAAATATGGGAGCCAAAATGTTGCCTCTTTCTTGGCTACACCAATTTTCTCCTCTCCAAAAAGGGGAAACACAGCCAGAGGCGCAGGGTGAGGATGTGCTTTCCAAGGGGGGGTGTTTTGCTCTTCCTGCCCTGAGATGTTTTTTGGTGTAAATGATGTTAGGAGGAAGTTCTTTACAGTGAGGGTGGTGAGGCACTGGCACAGGTTGCCCAGGGAGGTTGTGGCTGCTCCCTCCGTTGAGGCCAGGTCGGACGAGGCCTTGAGTGACCTGTACTAGTGGGAGGTGTCCCTGCCTATGGCAGGGGGTTGGAACTAGATGATCCTTGAGGTCCCTTCCAACCTTACCATTCTATGATTCTATGTAGGGCTGGCTTATACCAACCCTTAGCTCTAACGAGGCTTCTTCTGCCTTTCCTTTTTTACTTCTAGAAAAGGCAGCAGATGCTGCTGAAAAAAATATTACTTCCGCAGTTATTCAACGAAATCTAGGTCATGTAACAGTTTCATGGGTTGTTATTATATTTTTTTTTCCCCTTACCCAGGAGCTGTAGCCCTTGTGGCTTTTTGGGGGCTAATGATAAAGCACAACAGCAATAGCTCTTTTTTTTTTTTTTTTTTTTTTTTAATTTACATTTATCCCAAAGATGTCCAACTTCTCACCTGCTTTATAAAGGTGGTTTCTAACCTTCCAGGGGCTGATCTCTAAGCTTTCCATGTCCCATGGTCTCACAAATCCTTTTTTTTTTTTTTTTTTCCCTTGTAATCTTTGACATTCCTCTGACCTCTCCGCGTGTGTTTTGTTTGCGTTGTTTTCTGAGGATGTCTTTTCTCCTGCCCTGAATAGAGCGCCGTCAGGAGGAGGATTATAAGCAAAATGAATTACTTCACTTAATGGGAAATTATGCTGGGATAAAGTAGATTACAAAGTAGGTTATTAGTAGTGGTTAGGAAACAATGTTTTGAAGTAGGATGTCTTGAGGGGGGGAGTTTACCCGGAAGTGTGGAGTTGTTTTGCAGGTTGGTCGTGACTCAGAGTTGTATCTTTTGTGGTTTCTGAGGAAGGAAAGAAGGGGGGGGAAAAATCAAATAAGTTTTGAAGGTGCCCAGATCACAAAATGCACCAACATGCACGTGTTTGTTGTCTGGGTAGCAAGGAGAATTCAACCACAGGAATAACAGCTTCCCTCATCTGCCCTAAGGTGGTGTCTCAGGGTGTAGGGCAGAGTGATGTCAAAGCCTGCTTCATGTAGGTTCTTGGGGTGCATTAAGAGGAGTTTAAGGCAGGTTGTCTTCAGGACAGCTGCCTCCTGAGCTGGGAGGTAGGGTCAGGGAGCAGAGTAACCCCCCTGTAATCCAGGAGGAAGCAGATAGGGACCTGTTGAGCCTCTTGGATCCTCACAAGTCTATGGGACCAGATGGGATCCACCCTAGGGTGCTGAGAGAGCTGGCAGATGAGCTGGCCAAGCTGCTCTCCATCATTTATCAACAGTCCTGGCTCACTGGAGAGGTCCCTGAAGACTGGAAGCTGGCCAGTGTGATGCCCATCCACAAGAAGGGCTGGAAGGAGGAACCAGGGAATTACAGACCTGTCAGCCTGACCTCAGTGCCAGGCAAGATAATGGAATGGATAATGGCTAATCCTGAGTGCAATCACACAGCACCTACAGGATGGCCAGGGGATCAGACCCAGCCAGCACAGATTTAGGGAGGGGCAGGTCCTGCTTGACCAACCTGGTGACTGCCTGCTGGATGTGGGGAAGGCTGTGGATGTAGTCTACCTGGACTTCAGCAAGGTCTTTGACACTGTCTGCCATAGCAAACTCCTGGCCAAGCTGGCAGTCTGTGGCTGGGACAGGGGCACTCTGTGCTAGGTTAGGAACTGGCTGGATGGCCAGGCCCAGAGAGTGGTAGTGAATGGTGCCACATCCAGTTGGCAGATGTAACTAGTGGTGTGCCTCAGGGATCAGTGCTGGGCCCAGTCCTGTTTAATATCTTTATTGATGAACTGGGTGAGAGGATTTAGTCTTCTATCAGTGAGTTTGCAGATGACACCAAGCTGGGAGCAAGCACGGATCTCTTAGAGGGCAGGAGGCTCTGCAGAGGGACCTGCACAGGCTGGACAGATGGGCACAGTCCAGTGCCAGGAGTTTTAACAAGTCCAAGTGCCAGGTTCTGCACTTTGGCCACAACAACCCCATGCAGCGCTACAGGCTGGGGACAGAGTGGCTGGAGAGCAGCCAGGCAGGGAGAGACCTGGGGGTGCTGGTGGACAGTAGCTGAACGTGAGCCAGCAGTGTGCCCAGGTGGCCAAGAAGGCCAATGGCATCCTGGCCTGAATCAGGAACACTGTGGCCAGCAGGAGCAGGGCACTCCTTCTGCCCCTGTACTCAGCACTGGTTAGGCCACACCTTGAGTGCTGTGTCCAGAGCGACAGAGATGTTGAGGTGCTGGAAGGTGTCCAGAGAAGGGCACTAAGGCTGGTGAGGGGCCTGGAGCACAGCCCTGTGAGGGGAGGCTGAGGCACCTGGGGCTGTTTGGTCTGATGAAGAGAAGACTTAGAGGGGATCTAATCAATGTTTATAAATACCTGAGGGCTGAGGGTCAAGAGGGAGGGAACAAACTCTTCTCAGTTGTGCCTTGGCATAGGACAAGGAGTAATGGGTATAAACTACAGCACAGGAAGTTCCACCTCATCATGAGGAAGAACTTTTTTACTGTAAGGCTCACAGAGCACTGGAATAGGCTGCCCAGAGAGGTTGTGGAGTCTCCTTCTCTGGATACTTCCAAGCCCTGTCTGGATGCATTCCTGTGTGACCTGTGCTAGATTCTATGGGTCTGCTCTGGCAGGGGGGGCTTGGACTTGATCTCTGGAGTTCCCTTCCCACCCTTAACATCCTGTGATCCTGTAGGAATCACAGGTCCCATACAGATGTTCATTATGTTGTCTCCAAAGGTGTTTTCGTGGAATCGTAGAATGGTTTGGGTTGGAAGGGATCTTAAAGATTATCTGTTCCAACCCCCGCACTGTGGTCAGGGCTATCTTCCAGTAGCTTAGGTTGCTCAGTGCCTTGTCCAAACTGGCCTTGAACACCTCCAGGGATAGAGAATCCACAACCTCCCTGGGCAACCTATGCCAATGTCCCACCACCTTTCCCACCAAAGACACCTGGCAAGGCTTTTGATTTGGCTACCCTGTGTTCGGTTCTCCTTGCTTCAGAATTAGGCTGGAGGATCTGCAGTGGGGTGACAGGGCACACACTCCTTAAGTGGCCTTCTGGAGATGAGGAAGGTGAGGAGATCCATCCAAAAGTGCAGACAGAGCATTTCTTGCATTCCTCAGTGAGTGGGAATTCACTTAAATCAGATATGGCTACTCCCAGATATGGGAGTAACCTCTCTGCTTTTGCTTGGACTGCAGGACCAGGCATGGCTTCCAGCTCCCATGCCACGTGTGTTGTAGGCAAGAGCGAAAGGGGGAAAACCTTTTTGGACAAGGCTCCCAAGTCGATGTATGGAAAAAGACTTGGACCTCAAAGGAGGAACCGCTGTGTTTAGGCAACTTGTGTGGCAGGCGAGAGCTCGGACATGATGCAGGCACCCCTCACAGACACCACATGCCTGTAAATAAGGAGCCATGCTGAATCAACAGAGGACAAGGAAGTGACTGGAAGAGGGAGGAGTGTTTTCAAAGCTTGAGTGAGCAGTTTGCTGTCAGCTATCACCTATTCCTAGTATAATCCCTGCCCCTCAGTAGGACCTGAGTTGTTGGTTTGAAGTGATCTGCTCAAGACAGGCTGGTGGTTTGCACTGATGGCATACACCGGATTATGACCTGACTTAGAGTCCAGATGAGCTCTCCAGAAGGGTCAGGTGGCAAGTTGAGGCTTAGACCTCTCCTCAGAACTGGGAGAAACCCCTGACACAGAAGATGTACACCATAGTCTGGGCTGCTCTCAAAGCTTGCAGAAAGTCTGCACACCCTCTGCCACAAGAGGTTGGGAGATCCTGGGACTTGTGGCATGATCTGAACTGTCAAGCACATATGTCTCTTTGTCCCAGCAGAGGTATGGTGCTGAGATAAATTGCTCTCTAAATCTGCAGTGGGAAAGTGGCTCTTAGACAGCAGCAGCCTTCGGGCAGGGTGAGCATTCTTTGTGAAAGGCAAGATTTTGGCTGCTGGCACCTTGTGTACCCAGTCGCAGCGCCGCATGGAGTCCAGTGCTGTCCCAGGCTGGAGTCAGAGCAGCTTTAAGTGCTACTCTACTAGATGAATCCTTGCCATATTCCTTAAAGGCTAATTGTGGTGCGTGGAGATCAGCAAAGTACAGCTGCGCTGGGATTTGGGAGCAGGGAAGAGATGGGAGGTCAGCTCCACTGGCGCTTTGCCACGTAAAGATTTCCCCTTACATCATCTGGCTGCTGAGGGCGAGTTTACATCTGCTTTGCACCCTGAGGGAATTGCGGTGTCAGGGAATGAGGTTGCTGAGAGCCCTTCCAGACCTGCAGCACGGCCTCTGCTTCAGCTCCCCTGGCATCAGTGGGGAGATGTTTGACTGCCGGACCCAAATTTTGACCAGAAATTTCTTATGTCGGTTGAGCTTTTTGGAGGGACTGAGTGGAACTTGTGGATGGAAAGGGAGTAGGAGAAGGAAGAGACTGTACCAGAAAGGCCAACAGCAGGTCCCCTGTGATGCGGGAGGGCACTGGAGATGGGCAGAGCAGGGAGGTGCCTCTCCAGGCAGCCCTTCCCTGAGCACATTGGCTCATTGCTCCTCCCTAGTGAGTCCCCGGCTTGTTTTTCATTCAGAATGAACCAAAGGAATACAAATAGGCTTTAGCTCTGTTCTGTTGGGACACAGGGAAAATTGTGTGAGAAAAGTGTTTCCTTCCCAGCTTTCTTCCAGAAAGACTCATTGAGTAGCCAGCAGCCATGAGCTCTGCACAGAAATGTGACATGGAGAGCATTTGGGTCAAGGGAAGAGCACAGCTTGTGGGTGCTACCTCAGTGGAAAGCCATCTGCCATCTCTTCTGTGCCAAGAGCAGGAGCCATTGGTGGGCTCACTGTCACCCTGAGGTGGTCACCGTGGCTGCATGGTGTCCCATAAGATTGGTGGCAGGTTTTATCTGTTTATTTGGAAGCAGGAGGTGATTTGAGGAAAAAAACAAACCAAAAAACAACACACTGTGTGTAGCTGGAGGGGAAACAGGGCTTAAGGGCTTGGGAAAAGGGCAAGTACAGGAGGTGGCCAAAGGTAGAGCTGGTGCCTGTTAGGCTGGACAAATGTAGGGCATAGCCAGCTCTCTTCCAGGGAACACATATCTGATCCCATCTTTCTGCTTTCTATTTTTGACCCTCAATATGCTCACTACATTAGCAGGGTTGGCTTGTGGAGAGATTCAATAGCACTCCCGTGCTCCGAAGCAACTTTTCTGAATGCACAACATGAATCCATCGGTGGGGTCACATAGTAATGCTTGAAGTCAGAAGCTATTTTTAAAACTAAATTGCAGAACCACACATGGCTTTCATTAGTGCTTTACATCAAATTTGTCAGCTAATTAGTGGTTTTTCATCACTAGTTTTTGCGTAGTATTTTATTTGTTCACTCTTCAGTACTGTCTTGTGGCACCCCCAGCCCTATAGACAGTCCCTGGTGCGTGCGTGGTGCTGCCAGCAGAGGAGGGAGGGAGAGGAGAGGTTTCAGGAGACCTTCCCCATCTTCCTGATGGATGGACTGGCTGTGTTTGGAGTAGATTCCAATATTACGTGTCTGGAGTGGGCGGTTAGCAGCCCGTGTACTCTCTTCCCTCCCTACCTCCATTTAGTGTTGTAAATGATGTATTGCAGTCCTGAACTGTCTTCGGTTTGGAGGAGGAGGAGGAGGAGGAGGAGAAACCAAGAAAAGTTGCCAAACATGACTTCATAAGGTTTGACTTCAAATTGAACGAAGTTTCACGAGTGTCTTGGGTTGGTTTTGGTTTGGGTTTTGGTTTTTTTTGTTTGGTGGTTTGTTGTTGGGGGTTTTTTTTCTTTCTTTCTTTCTTTACAAATAAAGAGAGTACAGAGAGCAGGGATTGCTAATGACTGGTAGTTACGGGTCATTAAGCTCACTAACTGACTTCAGGATCAGAACTTTCTAATAAGGGCAGTAAGCACTCTTTTTAACATTTATTTCTCATTTTAGGGATGGGGAGATGTGATTGCCATTCAAAAGTCTGCAGTTGTTCTTTCTGCTCATAATTACAGGGGGAGCTGGTTATTTTTAAGGCTGTTTTTAACACATTAGAAAGTATTCAGCCAAGTAATTTCTATGGAGGTTTTGTTGGTTTGGGGTTTTTTTGGCTGGTTTTATTTTTTTTTTTTTTCCCTTTAACTGACTCCTTTGAAAAGCTCTGGAAAACAAATACACAGGCAAAAAAAAAAAAAAAGAAAATATGTTAAAATAAGGAATAAAGCAGTTACTGAGGTGTAATAATCCTGGTTTATAGCACACTTTCCATTTAAATTGTTTTTATTAGAGATAAACCTGTTAAGCGTTGAGGAATTAAGCGCTGAATAGAGAAGATTGTTTCACTGCTGTATAAATGAAGGATCCCAGGATGCAGAGAAGAGTCTGACTGGTTTTACAAGGGAATTATTTGTCAGTTTGCAGGGCTCTGGCTACTTTGGCATCTGTTCTAAAAACGATGATTTGTTTGTTGTCAAGAGGAATTTTTTTTTTTTCTTTTTCCAGTGTGAGAGAGATCTTAGCACTGGGGCTGGTAGGTGCTGTGGGCTTTCTCATCATCCTTACGCCTGGTTTGCTAGAAGGAGCTCAAGGAGAAAATGAGGCAGAGGGATTTTGGGGAATTTCTTGGCACTGTTAGTGATGCACTTCTGGCATGCAGCGCTTTGGGACAATGTTGAGAGGGAGCAGCCTGCAACTCCAAGTATCAAAAGTCAGTAATGGTGTGAAACTCTCCTCATTTAGGAGGGCTGGAGGGAGACAAAAAAAAATTCGATCTACCCTTAAATCTCAGCATCTCCTCCCAGACCCCTTCCAGGTCCTGGAAATTTTTGCTGAAAGATTGCAAATTAGAAGTCCCCACAGTTGCTGTGTCGATTCTTGGGCAAAGGTGACTTTGGAAATCCGTGGCAGCGGAGGAAGGTCTTGTTTTATTCACTCAACAGAAGAGAAATACAAGGGGAAGGGAGAAAGAACAGATCTGTGCTGAAAATCATGTCGCTTGGGCTGTAACCTGAGCCTTTGCGAGCTGTGCCTTTTGGAGGGTTTGGTGACCCTCTGAAAATCCTTGCCCTCTGGCTGCTATTATTGTAGCCAATTTCCAACTAAGATAAGTCTTTTGTCACCACCAGCCATGCTGCCTCTCGCTGAGAAGAAACAAAACTTGTGCGTGGCGGCGAGGGCGGCCAAGCTGAAGGTCAGAGCGCAGAGGCGGATTGCTGCATCCCCAGGGCTGGGGCTGGATCTCACCCGTGGGACTGGCGATGCACCAACGCAGGCGACTGCCGGTGACCTCTGGAGACAGACCCCAGGCGAGAAGCCGAATAGAAAACATCCTAGTAGAATGCAAATTGGAGAAAAGAGGGTTTCCTCCTCCTCCTCTTTAGGGTTAAACAGGTGGAAGAGCTGGGGGTTTTCCTTTGCTTTTTTGGGACACAGCTGGAGGCGCAATCTGACGTATCCAGAAGGGCAAGGAAAAGTTAACTTGGAAACAATAATAAATACTTTAAACTTCTCTGTTTGCCCAACTGTTCAAACGTTTCCTCCATGCCAGATCCTTCTCTAGCAAAAAAAAAAAAAAAAAAAAAAATTCAACTCAAAGCATTGTTTTGCAGAGTTCTTGACTCTCCTTGGGTTGGAAGATGGGTACAACTTGTACACTGAGGGATCTCAGGTTGTTGGTGCCACTGTTGATTCTGTTCTTTGGGTGGTGAAAAAACCCAAACACCCTTTCCACATCTGAGTAAAGAGCACCGATATGGATAAAATGCTTTATAGGAACCTTTGAGCCTGTGTGAGTCTTTACCCACATGGGTAAGGTTATGCAGCTATCTTAATCGAGTTTTATGCTGAGTTGTATTTTGAGAGTACTCCGTTTGGGTAGCCTATAATATGCAAACGTATGTTTTTAGGTCCTGATTCCTCTGAACTTTTAAAAATCAGAGTGATTTGGTGTTGGTTTGGTTTTTGTTTTGTTGTGGGGTTTTGTTTTTTTTTTCCTCTTGAAAAAGGAGGGATATGAACATAGTGGGGAAAAGAGGCAATGAGATTTTTTCCTGTTAGCTTTTCTGTCCGGTCATTTTCTCTGGTCCTCTGTGAGCCTGGCATTTTGGAAATTCGGAAAGCAATCAAAAGATTTTGGTCCTCCTAAGAAAGTGAAAAACAGGCAGGATGAAGAAATTATCCCCCCAACCCCGTGGATTTCTGCAGCAGCAGCTGATTTGCAATTTTGCTTGCAAAGAGTTCTCGAATGTGATTTAAAAACCTAGCACTGTGCTTTCTGAAGGCGAGCCACATTAATAGTTTTAATCCGATGAGTTCTTTGGAATTCCAGGTTTGGGATGCAGGAAGAAGCTTGAATACTTTCTTCTTCTTCTTCTTCTTCTTCTTTTTTTTTTTTAATGCATAGTGGTTTGGAGTCTACTATAATGCAAAGTAAAGCATTCTGTTACAAAGGCAGGGAGGATGGGACAGAAGGTTAAAGGGCATCCTGGAAACAAACAGCTGGACCAGTTTATTTAAACACATACAAGGATGGGGAGCTGACCTCCATTTGACTCCTAGTGGGAGGAGCAAGAATGTCATTTTATTACTTTGCCCAGAAGGAAAACGTTCTTGCTGTCTGAATTCCCCCCCGAAGACATCCAAACACTAGGCTGTTTGGCAGAATTGCTACTTATAGAAAATACTTACACGAAGGCGTAGGAAGAAGATAACTGTTAAGTACCCGTGTGTGTAAAATGTTCTTAAAGCAGATATCCTGAGTGGTAGTGTGGGGCAAACAGGTGAGAATATGTTTTACTGTAGGCACAGCTGGTGGATAGTTGTTGGTAAATTCTAGCTCTGTAGCTTATTGTTCTACCTATTTAGGTTGTTTTTTTATCTAGCTTATAGCTTATTATTCTACCTATATAGGTTGGGGTTTTTTCTAGCTTATAGCTTATTATTCTACCTATATAGGTTGTTTTTTTTATCTAGCTTATAGCTTATTGTTCTACCTATATAGGTTGTTTTTTTATCTAGCTTATAGCTTATTGTTCTACCTATATAGGTTGTTTTTTTATCTAGCTTATAGCTTATTGTTCTACCTATATAGGTTGGGTTTTATCTAGCTTATAGCTTATTGTTCTACCTATATAGGTTGGGGTTTATCTAGCTTATAGCTTATTATTCTACCTATATAGGTTGGTTTTTTCCAGCTTATACCTCGTTATTCTACCTATATAGGTTGGTTTTTTCTAGCATGTAGTTCATTATTCTGCCTATATAGGTTGGTTTTTTTGGTAGCTTTTAGCTCATTATTCTACCTATATAGGTTCTGTTTTCTAGCATGTAGCTCATCGTTGAGCCCCCTTCTTGTTAGGGGTCCTTGTAGTTGGGAAGAGAAGGTTGTGAAGTTGGAGCTGTGTGTGTGCCTTCGTGTTGCTCAGAGTTTGGCTGGGGTGGAAGTCTGTGGCTACTGAATGTTTTCAGTGACCAACCAATTTCAGGTCTGCCAAAAGCTCTCCAATCCTGCTGCAGTTACGAGTCCTAGCAATCAGGCAGGAGAAGGATGGCACTTTGGGATGCGGTTTAATGGCCATGGTGGTCTTGGGTTGAAGGCTGGACTCCATGATCTTAGAGGTCTTCTATGATTCTGTGATTCTAAGACAGCAAAAAAACCCAAAGCCTTGCAAAAATGAAGTAACTGGGGCACCTGGGGTATTTGTGTTGTTTTACTTAGGAGAGTTACTATGAAAATTACTTTCTGCAAATGCAGATTACAGATATTAAACAATTTTCTAATTGGTCATGGATCTAAAGCAGCTAATGGGGAAAAAAAAAGCAGATTTTTTTTAATTGCTTATTTCACATGGTGTTTGTGCTACACCTGTGCTTATAATGAGAAAGGAGAATTAGTCTAACCTTCTGCTCACATGATTCTAATTTCCATGGTTTGTACAAGATAATGATAAACTGATTTGCAACAGTGTTTGCTGGAGTTGAGAGTTGTTTTTTTCTTTTTTGGGTTGTTTTGGTTGGGTTTTTTTGAGTTGTTTGTTTGGGTTTGTTTGGTTTTGGTTTTCATTTTTTAATTTTTGTTTTTGTTTTGTTGTGGGTTTTTTTTTTTTTTAATTGGAAATGTTTAGTAAAATGGATCCAATACTGTTGCTGGCAAAGCGTGGCCTAGTTCAGGTGTAAGGTTTCCAGATCAGCACCTGGAATTGGTGCCTTTAACCTCATTTTATCAAGACAGGTCTGATAAGAACTCGATTAACTTTTGCAGAAGTTTGGGAAATGGGAGCCATTTGGGTATGGGGAGATAGAAGGAGACTGAAATCACTGTGATGGTCTTTAATGAGGGCAAAAACAAACAACACAGGGCAGTAGTTTTCACTTCTTCCCAACATTGGAGGGGAATGGTTGGGCAAAGCTGGTTCCCACAGGAAGCTCCTGGTGGCTTTATCTTTGTGGTAGGAGAGCTCCTGCTAAGCCAGCCCAAGAAAAAACAACAAAAAGAGGCACCAAGTAGGTGTTTTTGGACTTTTCCCATTATGTTTTGCAAGCATGATGTGGTTTTACCCATCCTCATGCTTCTTCCTTTTACTGGTAAATACTGTGGCATACACAGTTTGATTATTCTTTTTCTCCCTCCTAAAGAACGTAAGGTCTGGTTATGAGGCTCAGCCATGATTAAATCTTGATGGGAGATGTTTTGCAAATGGTTTGCAACTAAGCTTTCCCATGAGCAAAACCACAAGAGAAGTTCTAACACTCCTGAGCCTCCTGATTTCAGCTCTGTGAGGACTGCCCACAGGAGACCGGAGCACTTTTGATCCCTCTCCTTCTTCTGTTTTACTCCAAATTCTTTGGAATATTCCTTTCCCAAATCAGCATTGCAAGACTAACTGAGGCAAAGAGCTACAAAAAAAAACCACCAGGAGAGTGTGGTTGCAGATGGCTATTTTGAAAAACAACTGTACCTTTTTTTTTTTTTTCTTCCCCCTCTTTCCAAAGATCTGCTTTTCATTGTTCAGGGGGAATTTTCAGTAGTCCAGTAATTACAGTTTAACAAGATGTTTGCTGTAAATGGTCAGGCCTAGCTGGAGAAAACAGGATTATAAATTCAATTACTGTAAAGCTATGACCTCGCCTTGACCCCCTCAGACTTTGCATAAAGAGAGAGGGGGGGGAAAAAAGCCCACCAAGAAATGACTAGGAGGAATGCCTGGCTCTGAAGTCCCCAGCAGTGTGACTTAGCGGTGATAAAACTCCAGACGTTCCCTCATTTGATGGGGTTCTGCCATCACAGTTCATTATCTTAATAGTGGGCATTAAAAGGGAATTAGGTTTGCAAGAGGTAGGGGCAGAGTTTGATAAAAAAAAAAAAAAAAAAAAAAAAAAAAAAAAAGAAAGAAAAAAAATTTTTTAAGTCAGAGGACATAAGGCAGAAATGGCACTAATGAGGGGGAGGTAGCAGATGCCCTCTGGAGCATCTCGCTGACTTCACCCGGGTTTTGGGGTTTTTCTTTTTGTGTGCCCCATTCTGGATTGAGAAGAGCGTTGCTGGTATTGTTTCCTGAAAACTCAGCTAATTCCCCCATGAAAAGATGAAATGGAAGTGTCCGACTGTGGTAAAAAGCAGGCAAACATAAATCAGCTTAGAAACCCCAAGCTCGTGCTCTCAAAGGTCATCAGGGTTAGAGGGTTTGCAGTATTTGCATCCCCACACAGCCCAACGAAGAGCGCCGCGGCGGGGAGAGAGGGCTTGGGGATGGGTGGAAGTCATCTCCTTCCATAACCGTCTGCTTTCTTCTGTTTTTCTTTTTTTTTTTTTTTTTTTTTTATCTATCTTGCAGGTTTATTAATGCTAGAAGAAGAATAGTTCAGCCCATGATAGACCAGTCCAATCGAGCAGGCAAGTCCCCAATAGTAACTGTATTCGTGTCACGCAGGCAAAACCCATCCTCAAGCCATTCACCGGGAGGTCCATTACCTGGTAAATAAATGAGAAATGAATGCTGGGAGCGATTGACAATTAAAATACAACCAGCTTTGTTTCATTACAACCCTAATCATTTTAACATGATTAAAACATTTGAAAGAGGAGGGAGAAAAGGCATTGAAAATTCAGATCAAAACTAAAACAGTCCGCGGCGTGGCCGGACTTTCCATACACGCTTGGAATTGGAAGTCGTTTTGATTTTTGTTGTTGTTTTGTTTGTTTGTTGTTGTGTAAAGTAGTTGTTTGGCATTTTCCTTCCCAGCTCTTTCTGCTCCCGTGACCACTCCCTGGTGCATGGCTTGGTGTGGAATTGCTGTAAACTTTATTACCTGTCAAAAGGGCAGTGGGGTCAGAATCGCTTGTGGGACTCAGTAAAGTTCAAAGACATTCAATGAGGTAGAGCTTTATGTGCTTTAATAACCCAAGGCAGCTTACTTCTGAAGCCAGCTTTTAATGTACAGTTAAAACCTGGAGCTCAGGTAGTGCTACTCATATAGGGTCTTTTTGTCCCTTGTCTCTTCCTTTTAGCAGCCGTCTTTTGGGATCGATGAGCATTTGAGACTTTCTTCAGGGGGATTTATTTCATTAAAAAAAACCCAAACCAAACCAAAGTTTTCCTGGGCTGGTTCTATCAGGGGTCTTGGCTCACAGCTCCGTGTGGGTATTTCCCATTGAGGAAGAGCCTGTTCCTCCCAGATGGTTTTGTTTTCTGAATCTTGCTGCCAAACTATCCAAATCCATCGGTGTCCAAGATGCCTTTTGGGCCACGCTTCCTCCTTGAGTGCATTCGATTATTTTGTCATTAGAGGTAAATATGTGCCACAGACGTGTTCAGGTCCCACTCTCAGAAAGGCGCAGGGGCGTAATTTAACACACTGAGGTTTCAGTGTGACTACTCCAGCCATAAAATCCAGCTCCTGTCCAGGTCTTTGCATTGACGTCAGCAGCAGCAGCAGCTGGAGCTCCGGAGCTCCTCGCATCTTGAGATTTCGGATCGCTAACTTCATTTCCAAACTGCAAGTAGGAAATTAAGCCAAAGCTAAGCAAGCTTGTTAGCCCAGCTGCTAAATTCAAGCAGTAGATGTTTCGCCCTCTGTTTAGAGCTGGCATCGATAGCCATCTCGTGCAGTCCACGAGCGAGGGGGTTGTGTCTTGACACTGTGAGAAGAGGTGACCCTTTTGGCTGTCGCTAAAGAGCACTGTTCTGCACTTTTCCAGTAAGTCAAGGAACACCCTATAACCCCGACGGGCAGCCAATGGGAGGTTTCGTGATGGACGGCCAGCAGCACATGGGCATCCGAGCGCCAGGTAAGCCCCCAGGGCAGCGTCACCCACCGAGGGGTGACCTCAGTCGCGCCACCGCAGGGAATCGCACCTCTGCCCTCCGCTGTCGTCTCTGCTGCCTGCCTTGCCTCACCTGTCTTCTGCTTGCCTTCACCACTGCTGAAGGAAACCAGGCATCTTCTTGCTCAAGTGATCCTGGACCCTCTGCTGTGCTGTGTTTTGGAAAGGGACTTTTGGCGCTATCTGTTGACTTTGCTCATTCTCTGGCATCTTCTTGGATTTTTATCTCCCTCTAGGACCTATGAGTGGAATGGGCATGAATATGGGCATGGAGGGGCAGTGGCACTACATGTAACCTTCACCTAGGTAACCAATGGCAAAGCCAGGGGGAAGTAAGTACAAACTGGGTCTTTGTTCTCACTTTGTCCGAGGGATATTTGTCTCCTTGCATTTCCCCCATGTTCTCCCTGCCCATAGCCTCATGCTTGTTCCTTCCTTTCCATCCATCCATCCATCCATCCATCCATCCTTTGCCTGGGCTCCTTTGGGTTTCTCTCCCTCCTGTTCAGCTAAGGCTTTTCCAAGCTCTACAAAGCCCTGACGCGCAGGCGCGCGCGCACGCCCGTACACCGCCGCCGCCGTACATCACCGCCGTCGTCGCCACCGCCACCACCACCACCATACATTGATGCTATTATCCATCCCCGAGCACATGACAAAACAAGAAGCAGCGGGGGGGAAGGTGGGAAGGGGGGGGAGCCCGGTCGTCTTGGCAACAGACTGATTTGCAAAATGTAAGCGGTCTGCAGCAGCGCAGGGAGAGGAAAGAGCATGTCCCCAAAGTGTCATAAATCTGTCTAACCGCAGTTGATGCATGAGTTACATTTCTCCTGCTAACCTGCAAGACACCCAAAAAAGAAAAAAAAAAAAAAGAAAGAAAGAAAAAAAAAGAAGCCAAACAGAGACTTCTCCTAGGTATAGAGAAATAAATAAATAAAGAGTCAAGGAAAAATAAAATAAATAAGCAAGTAAATAAATAAATGGGGGGGGCTCCACTTAGTTGCATTTTGGAAGGCGATGGACAAAAGTTTCATTTATTTTCTTTTTAAATTTTCTTTTTTCTTCTTTTTTTAAAGTTTATTTCTCTTTGTCTGTCCCTCATAATGGGATTACGTGTGGCAAAGGAAAAAGAGAGAATACAAAATAGAGGTGTGCGCAGCAGGCTATGGAGCTTAGCCCAGGCTAATTGACTATATCCAAATTAAGTATGCCATCACTTGCAGTGTGACAAATGGATTTGACTTATTCAGTATACAAAAATAGAGATCATTAATGCAATCTTCGGTGGCAGGCCTCGCAAAGAAAGCCTAGAAAAAACTGTCCCAGTTTCTTTTTGGTTTTTTCCCCCCTTCTCTTGTCTTTTTAGGGGGGAAAACCACATTATACAAAATTTCCTTTTTTTTTTGTTTTTTTTCTTTTTCTTCAATAAAAGAGTAAAGCAGTCTGAAACACCGAGGCAGCAGTACTGTGTTTAAATGGTGCCTGCTTCTGTTCCTCTTGCTCTCTTGTTGGAGTTAAAAGCAGTTATTGCAGAAGCTTTGTCGTGCCCCCAGCCCTCTACCAACGCAGGGCTTGAAGTAACCCCAAGTGCGTTTCATAGTCGTCTTCGCCGGGTGCCGAGTCCAAACAAAGTTTTAACAATTAGCTGTGAAAACATTCCTTGGAGCTTGGGAATGCAACAGCCCTTATTACCTCATCCTGGAAATTTCTAGCTTAGTTAATTTAAATATTGTTTCTTAGTTTCTGGGTCAATTAAATTTAAATGATGTATTTTATGCTTCGTGACCAATTAAATTAATAGGTTATTACAAAAAAATATTATCATCTTTTTTGATTAAAGAGCTGTGAGTACAGTATATTTTATAAGCAATTTTCATTAGTTCAAAACTGTTCCTTTAGGCTAGATTAAGCAGCTATTCATTGCGAGAGCCTTGAGACCTGATTCCAAGGTGTTCGGCGCATTCACAGCGCGCTCTTACTTAGAACTAAAGCCAATTGAACCTACTTAGCAATAGCGTATGCCTTTCACCCTTGATGATTATGGAGCTTATAGCTCGGCGAAACAATACACCTGTCAGTTCCCATCAGCTCCAGCAATCCAAGCAGAAGGCAGAGGCCCACAGAAAGCAGGAGGTTTTATTGTTTTAGGTCCAATTTTTTTTTTTTTTTTTTTTACTCCTTATTGTTCTCCCAAACCCACTGAAAGGTTTCAGTGAGTTNTATATATGTATGTGTGTGTATGTGTGTGTATATGTATATACACATATATATGTATGTGTGTGTATATGTACATACATATATATATGTATATATACATAATATATATACATATATATGCATATACACATATATATATACACACACATATATATACATATGTATATATATAATTGTATTTAAAAATACAGGCTTGATTTAACAATCATCCTTTATTCAGCAATGTCTGTACTCACTGGAAAGTGCTGGTACAGATACTTGAGAGGGGTTCCAACTGATTGGGCTGAAGAGCTCAATAAATAACTAACTGCTGATCCACCTCGACACCAATTTCACGCATCTCTCCGCCACAACTGCTGTGGGTTCCCCACCTTTGCGTACTTGCCACATTTTTGGTTTATTTTATAGTTGTATTTTATACTTTTTGTATTTAATTTTATACTTTTTTACAAGCAAAGAGGTGAAGGCAGGTAGCTGAGGGAAGGCCATGGAGGATGGAGCTCACCTGAGAGCCCTCACATGGCTTCCCTGGCTTGGTACCACAACCCCATGAGGCATTAGTCATCAGGGGGCTAGCTTTGCATCAGGTGTGCTCCCTGATCAGAAGCGTCTCCCATTGCATGCATTCCTCACCACAAAGGCAGAAGGTGGTTTTACCTCCCAGAGCTCTGTATTTGGAGGAAGGAGGATGTTCTTGGGGGGTTTTTTGACTTGGAAGTCATTCCCTTTGCTGTCATTGTGAATCCATACATAGGCTTGGATCCCACAAGGGCAACCACACTCGTGTGTGCGGTGACTCCACTTCCCACTTCTGGGTGGGAGGAGTCAAGCAGAGGAGCATGGTGGCCTGATGTTGGAAGCTGGTCCCCACCACTGACCTCCACCTCTTTCTCTCTCCACAGGGCTGCAAAGTATGCCAGGGGATTATGTGTCTCGGGGTAGTCCAATGGGTATGAATATGGGACAGCCAAGCTATACCCCACCCCAGATGCCCCCCCATCCCGCTCAGCTGCGCCATGGCCCCCCCATGCATACCTACATTCCTGGACACCCTCACCACCCAGCGATGATGATGCATGGAGGACCACCCCACCCTGGAATGCCCATGTCAGCATCAAGCCCCACAATGCTTCATACCGGCGAGCCGGCAGTGAGCGGACAAGTGATGGACATTCATGCTCAGTAGCTTAAGGGAAACAGGCGTTGTCTGCAGCGAGGGTAGATTTCAAACATTGTCTTTCTGCAACGACTACGGAGTTCTTGACGTCAACTTTGGACCAAGGGACGTTCTGATTCTTCACAGGGACCCTGAAAAGAAAAAAAAAAAAAAAAAAAAAA
>WBNM01045330.1:4567-25012 GCA_013399055.1 Ramphastos sulfuratus | reverse complement strand
AGAAAAGAGGAGGAGAAAAAAAAAAAAAAAAGGCAGGAAAACACCAACCGAAGCCAACTTCCGGGGGACATGCTGAATATATGAGAACACAAAGAGAACAAAGAGTGAAATATTGTAAAATGCTATTATACTGTTATCCATATTACGTTGTTTCTTATAGATTTTTTAAAAAAAATGTGAAATTTTTCCACACTATGTGTGTTGTTTCCATAGCTCTTCACTTCCTCCAGAAGCCTCCTTACATTAAAAGAGAAGCCTTACACTTATCCTGCAAATGACAGAAAGGGCTTATTTGCAGGATTTTTAGAGCATTAAAATAACTATGTCAGGCAGAAGAATCTTTCTTCTATCCTAGGATTTCAGCCATGCACACTCTCTATCTCTCTCCTCCTCCCCTCTCTCTGTCTGTCTTTCTTCCCTTTCTCTCCCTTTCTCCCCATCTCTCTCTCTCTCTCTCTCTCTCTCTCTCTCTTTCTAGCCTGGGGCGTGAATTTGCATGTCTAATTCATTTACTCACCATATTTGAATTGGCCTGAACAGATGTAAATCGGGAAGGATGGGAAAAACTGCAGTCATCAACAATGATTAATCAGCTGTTGCAGGCAGTGTCTTAAGGAGACTGGTAGAAGGAAGCATGGAAACGGAAAGGCAGTGTATTTGAAGCCTAATTGTCACATCAGAGCATCCTTGTCCCCATGCAGCAACCACCACCTTGTACATCACTTCCTGTTTTATGCAGCTCGAAACATGGACTGAAGATTTTATTTTTAAATATGTTGACTTTCTTTCTGGGCAAGACATCGGTCATGTGTGCATTTGTTTGTTTATTTTTTTTTTTCCCCCATAGTCCCATCATGGAGCATTTATGTATACATTGTAAATAAATTTTGTGCAAAAAGGACTGGAAAAATGATCTGTATTATTGCAATTTTTTGTAAAAGTAGCAGTTTGGTATGAGTTGGCATGCATACAGATTTACTAAGTGGGATAAGCTAATTATACTTTTGTTGTGGTTAAACAAATGCTTGTTGATAGCCTTTTTCTATCAAGAAACCAAGGAGCTAATTATTATTAATAATAATCATTGCACACTGAGTCTTAGAGTTTCTGATTGAAACAGTTTGGATTGTATAATAACTCAAAGCCCAGTTGTAGTAGTTTGAGTGCAGTAATGAAATCTGAATCTAAAATAAAAGCAAATTATTTTTTGTCATGGTGACTCCACTGCCTGCAAAATCTGTTTCCTGGCCTACCCTGCCCCCCTCAACCCCATTCAGTCTCTGTAGCCATTCTATCCCAAACTAGGAGCAGAGCAGATACAAAATTTTGCTAGCCCTGGAGTTGTGCCTTGTCACTTGTTATTTAAATACTGGCTTTGTAGTTAAAGAATGTAAAAGTGAATGCTGCTTAAAGAGACTTCCTCAGAAGTGTAAGTTGTCAGCATGGGAAATGCTGCCTGTTAATAAATGTAGTATCATAGGGCATTTCTGGGCAGAAATCTGTCAATAGGATCACCTCATCCCCCTGCTCCAAAGCACACTTTCAGTACACAGTTTAAATTCTTCGAGCCACTGATCTCCCCCATTTCTTTCTGGAATTGAAGTTATTAAGGAAGGAGGCAAATACAACTTGGAAAACACAGCCTGAGCAATGCAGATCTGTAAGGAAAGGAGATCCTGCTGCAAGGAAGGGGCTGCTGAAGCTCTGCAAGCAGAGACTGGTGCAGGCCCTGCTCTCCTCATTAACCAATTTCCTGGCCCAGCTGTACTTTCTGCCCTACAGCCAGCCAGTCAGCACCCAAGAGCCTGGGCAGGCTGCGAGACCTTCTCTTTGCTTTAAAGCAAATTGCAGGCAGGTCGGTAGGTAGGTAGGTAAGTAGACAGATAATCTGCAGTTTGTTTTTTTAATATATGTATATATATGGGGGGGGGTATATATGTGTATGTATGTATATATATATGTGTGTGCATATATACATATATATGTGTGTGTGCATGTATATATGTGTATATGTATGTGTAGATACACATATATATACATATATATATATATACACATATATGTACACATACATATATATACATATACATATATATATATACACATACATATATATATATATATATAAAATAAATAAGAGTTTCCTGGAAAATTGCACAAATACCTTAATTATGGCAAAATCATGCAACAAGCTACTATCCCAGGGATGCCGAGGGGCCCCCCAGGTGTGTTCCAGAGCAGGTAAGGCTGAGAGTGGGCAGGGCAGAATTCAGCAAGCCACCAAACTGGGGGCCTCTTCCCCATGCAGCTTGGAACTTCTCCCCCCCCATCAGGGGGCTGGAACTAGATGATCCTTGAGGTCCCTTCCAACCTTACCATTCTATGATTCTATGATCTTTTTTTGTTTGTTTGTTTTTGTTGGTTGGTTGGTTTAGTTTGGTTTTCTGTTTTTAAGTAAGTTTGGAGGGGTTTTTGAGGTTGTTTTGTGGGTTTGTTGGTTTTTTTTGGAGGGGTGGGTTGGTTTTTTTTTTCCCCTTTTCCCTTGTTTTTGAAGGGCTGCTGTACCACCAAAGAGGTTGCACGTTCCAGCTCCTGCTTTGTAAGCCTGGAATAATGACAATTTTTTCTGACAAAACGTGAATAAACGGAGCTTGGTTTTTTGCCTTTTATTTTGACTTTTTCTTTCCCTCTCCTTTTATTTTAATGGCTTCATATTTAAACTTTTTTTTCCCCTTTTTTGCTCTTTTTTTTTTCCCTTTGGTTTTTTTTCCCTTTTTTTTTTTTCTCTTTCCCTTTTCTTTTTTTTTTTTTTTTAATGTTTCTTGAAAGACAAAAACAAACCGCCCTCTTGCATGCGAAGGCACACGCGTCCCTTCCTCCTCCTCCTCCTCCTCAAAGTGGGGCACAGACCTTCCTCCACTGGACTTCTTTTTTTTTTTTTTTTTTTTACCCGAGGTGGGGGGAGGCAGATTTCAAATTAAACCCACTATTCTACCCCAAGACATTTAAATCAGCTGTAATTATGAGACATTCCAAATGAAGAATATGCCTTGACAATATTTTTATTGTTATTGTTCATCGCATGATGTTAGGCAGCTTCAGAGGCACAGGAAAGAGAAGTAAACGGGTTACAAATAGGGAATTATCCCTCGTTTAGCATTAAAATTCATTTAGATAAAATTGCCACAAACATTTAAATGGGGAGATTAGTTCCCCCTCACGCCTTATTGCACTCTCTCAATGGCTCCGTTAAGAACATTTTACACGTTGGAAATTCCTCCTTTTCGGGCCGCTCGCTGTTTCCTAGCTACCCTCCTTTCACCGCGCCGGGGGAGGACCGCGCCGGGGGTAGGGAGGGGATAGGGCCCGGGGGAGGCCGCGTCCTCCTGAGCCTCCCAGCCTCTCCTGTGCGGGGTTACGCGAAGCTGCGCGGAGGTCCCGCTGTCCTGCCGCTGCCCACCGCGGAGGAGGAGGAGGAGGAAGAGGAGGAGGATGAAGAGGAGGAGGAGGAAAGCCGGCTTCGACTGCCATCTCTTGGGGGCTCAGGAGAGTGCCGCGGGGGTGGGGGAGTTGGGGGAGTTCCGCGGCTGTCCGCGCAGCACCCGCGGGCCTGAAGTTTGTGCAACCCCCACCTGCCCCGCGGTGAGGCTTTATCGTGCCCCCCACCCCCTACTCCTTTTTTTTTGTTTTGTTTTTCCCCCCCTTGAAGCAACCTACACTTTTGGCTTCTCCCTTTTCTTTTTTACACTCCTCTCCCACCCCCTGGGCGCAGCATCCCGCGGAACTGGCTGCGGACAGTGCCGCGTAAGGTGGGCGCAATGCTTGGCTCCCTCCACAGGGGTGAGGTGCGTATGTTAGGGGGGGGCACAGACTCCTCAGGACGCTGTTTGTACGCATTACTTGGGTGTGGGGCACCGGCGCGCACCCCACGAGGCGCTGGGAATATCTTAGAGCGGTAGACAACTCCCTCGCCCTCCCTTCCTCCCTCCCCCTCAAACCAGGCGGGGCACATCGAGCACCGCCCCCCTCACCCTCACCCAGGGCAGAGGGGCACGGTGTTGGGGGTGGGGGGAAGTTCTTCTGCCCTGCCATGACTGCCGAAGCCACAGCAACTTTTTTTGGGCTAAGAAACTGCACTTTTCGGGCACGAGATGAATTATTTACACACACACGCGTCCGACGTTGTTGCGGTGCTGCCGGCGCCTGGCTCCGTGCGTCCTAAACACGCGTGGAAAACTAAGAGGTGTTTATCACACACACACACACACACACACACATCTCCCCGGGATGATAAAAACATATACGTTAAGAAAGAAAAAAAAAAAAAAAAAGGAGAGAAAAGTCAAGCAGCGTTTCCCGAGCGCCGGGAGGAGGCTGGTGCCGGGGCGGGCTGTGCGGAGGCAATCACGGTCACGCGTGGGGAGGGGTCGTTGCCGCTGCAACCTGGAGGCGGTTGCTCCGCTTTGGGANCCACCTTTTCGCGGTCCCCACCTGACAGACAAAAAGTCCTAGACACCGTCCGGCAGTCGGGCTGCAGGGCAAAGGGAGCTCCCGGGAGGAGTACGTCCTCCTGGGACACCCCTAGTCTGGGGGAGGATGAGGGGAGGAGGGGAAAAAAAAAAGAAAGGCCCCAAGGAGGGAAAAATTAAAGTAGGTTTGATAGCATTTAGGTGGGAAAAAGCACTCGATAAAAGCACTCGATAAATTATTTCCCAGCCCACCACCACATCCCGAAGGGTTTGGCCGGGTACCTGCCTGAGTTCCACGCTGGGGCTCAGAGAGGGGCCCCTTTCCCGGTAGCANCCCGAGCGCCGGGAGGAGGCTGGTGCCGGGGCGGGCTGTGCGGAGGCAATCACGGTCACGCGTGGGGAGGGGTCGTTGCCGCTGCAACCTGGAGGCGGTTGCTCCGCTTTGGGACGAGTTGCTGCCGCTGCCGCTGCTGCTTCTGCTTTGTATGTGACAGCCAGCAAACCTTCCCCGGCTCTTTAATGCGTGTGGAAATCACGGCGTGCCTGTGTGGCAGCTGCTTCTAAAGCCCCAACTTAACTCTNGGAGGGGAAAAAAAAAAGAAAGGCCCCAAGGAGGGAAAAATTAAAGTAGGTTTGATAGCATTTAGGTGGGAAAAAGCACTCGATAAAAGCACTCGATAAATTATTTCCCAGCCCACCACCACATCCCGAAGGGTTTGGCCGGGTACCTGCCTGAGTTCCACGCTGGGGCTCAGAGAGGGGCCCCTTTCCCGGTAGCATCCCCGGGGAGGATGCGCGGGGTCCCCCGCGGTGCGGAGGCGCGACCGCCTCTAGGGACAGGCCTGGCAGTGGAGAGAGCTGCCAGGGGCCATCGCAGGAGGGGGGGGCAGGATGGGGACAGACATACCCCCCCACCCCAGCCCGGGGAGGCGAAGGAGAAGGACGCAGAAATGAGGCTCGTTGCCCACATCTGGTTGGGTCTCTAGCTGTTTATTTGCACGGCGAAGTGCTCTATAAAGAGGGCAGCGCTGCTAAAACAACCCCAAAATCATAGCAACCCACGGGGTTGCTTTTCTGTCTCACTTCTCTCTCCCCCTGCTCTATAAAAATTAACGAAGTAAAGATGAACTCCTTCTCCTCCCTCGTCCCCCGCCTTACTCCTCGCCGCTCAAAATGAACTCCGTCTGCTGCGCCCGAAAGTTAAGGGAAAAAAAAAATAGTTAAAATAATTATTTTCTCGTCCACTTTCCCAGAAGATGATCTAGCGCACGCCAAACCCGCGATTTAGTAGGGGGGGGAACTAAAAGCCGAGCCGGAAGATGCCATCCCAGGCAGCCTTTGAAGCCTCCTCCTAACGCGCTGCGCTAAACCGAGGGGACCCAGCAAAACCTCTCCAGCTCCTTTCCCGCAGTGATCATCTTCCCCCCACCCTCCACCTCCTCAATGTTTCCTCCTCCTCAGCTCTCCCTTGGAAACGTAGAAACGCTTCACTTTGGAAGTACTGCACTTAGAGCCCAAGTGATAGTGTTCTTTCCCATATATTTATTTATATATTTATTTAAATGTTCTGTATTTCTTTCCGTATAAAGAAACTCCGGTTTCTCTGCTTTTTTTTTTTTTTTTTTACATAAATAAGCCGCGTTTCCAAATAAGCTTTTTGTAAGGATTCCAATTGGGAAGTGAAGCTGTCGGCACTGGGAGGCAGTGGGACAAGGAGGACACTACACTTAAAATTTCAAACGTGAACTAATCCAACTTAGCTGTTCGGTTTTTTTGGTGGTTATGGGTGGGTTTTGTTTTGGGGGCTTTTTTTCCTTCTTTTCTGCTCTGATAGTTTGCAATCTGGAGTTCTATACTTTAAAAAATAATATATTTTTTAGTGCCATAGCCCACGGTTAAGAATAGTGAAAAAAAATTAGTCTCGTTTCAGAAATTATTTATTTATAGAACGAACATGATTAAAACATAACAAACACACAAACTGCAGCTCTAACAAAAAAAAACCCACCGTGATTTACGATTATTAAATCTTTGATTGCCATGTTAATGTTTCTTTTTCTACCTTTCATTTGCATTTTAATCTATCGAATCTTTACAATTTTGCTGCCTCCTACTCGAATGATTGATTACACATCTGAAAGAGAGGAAAAAAAAAAAACCCAACCAACAACTAAGCTTTCTAGGCGAGCTTTTATTTTTCCTCCCCCCAGCTTCCCTTTTTGCTGGTTAGCTTTCTGAAACCCTCCTCAACAATGTTAATGCAAGCAGGACAAATTAATTATGCTCCTTTAAATGTCAAAGGTATAAATAAAAATGACCCCCCCACACACTCCCTCCCTCCCTTTTTCCTCTCATTTTTTTACTCCTCACCCCAAATGGGAATATTTTTTTCCGAGCCGCTTGTTTTAAAAGCAAGAAGGAATCACCCTGGTAAAATACAATTAAAAGAAACATACGCGCAGCATCTTGACTGTAAATAAATATTATTGCGTCGACATTTACCTATGGCATAAGAAAAAAATAAAGTCACCAGAGAGGCAAGGAAAGGCAGGGAGAGGCAAGGAGCAGAGGTGAGGGGTCCCTGCGCAGCGGCAGCGTTTCCCTTCGCTGCCGAGCGTCAGCTTTGGGGTAGTTCCTCCCCTCCACTCCCCCCCAAAACAAGAAGGTGGTTAGGGCGCAGTCCCTGAGAAGAGAGGAGCACCCCGGTGGCTCTCCCCTTCCCCTGCACCGTACAAGCCGGGGCACGGGGTGGTGGTAGAAAGGCGAAGGGGCGATGTATTAGCGGATTGTGTGTGTGTGATCCTCGCTTTTAGGGTCCTACCCGCCGGTGGTGTGCATCACGGGAATGCCCACGGGGGGACACTTACCCAAGGGCTGCTGCTGAGGAAGACCCGCCCGGGGGATGCCCACGGGAGGTCACTGATCTGGGGGATGCCCATAAGAAGATACCTATCTTGGGGATATTCCTCCCCCGAGGGGATGCCCACGGTGAGACACCCACTCGGGGGAATGACCACCCAGAGGCAGCCCGCGGGTAGGGTTGGCACCTGCGGGGGCATCGAGGCAGTTTGTTGGTTTGGGAGTTATTTTGGGGGTGGGAGTCGGGGGGAATCAGAGGGAAGGGGAGCGATCAGGGTGGGAGGGGTGGAGGCAGTGGCGCGGAGGCTCTGCACCTGCGGACAGGAAGCGACCAGTGCGGGCCGGCGGGCAACTAGGGAAGATTTAGAGGTGAAGGGCTGGCAGACTGTTAGGAAAGTAATAGTAAGGTGTCCCATATACTACAGTTTTATTGTGGGGTAGTAACTACTAGATTTATTTATTGCCGGGGCTATATAATAAAGATAATGACCGCAAACTCAAGATAAATGCTTACGCCCATAGCTGGTCAATTCTTTTTTATTTAAGAGGGTGATCTGGCGAAGTGGAAGTCATCTTCTCCCGACCACAAATATCAGTCTTGGTTTCTACCACGTTATAAACATGACATGCAAATAAAGGAGCTGCTGCCGGGCGCGGAGGGTTTGGGGTGGGAGTGTGGGGAAGTGGTCCTCTTCTTTTAATTTTTCTCCTCTCCCTTTACTTTCTCCTTCTCCCCTTATTTTCTCCCTCTCCCTCTCCTTTCTCCCTCTCCGGAGCACCCGCGGAGGAGAGCACTGAGGTAAAACAGCAGGAGGAAAGAGCCGGCCCACGGAGGTGGTGGAAATGATCAAAAATTAAAGACCTCCACCAAGGCCTTGGGGAAATGCCCCTTGCGAGGGGAAACGCCTGTTGGTGTGTGTGTTGAGGGGGTGGCCCCGGGGTGCCCCCATACCCGCTGCAGTCCCTTTTGCCCCTGCCTCAGAGCGATGGTGTTGTCAGCTCCACAATGTGCATTTCTCCTACGGAGAGCTTTGATCCCTGCGCGGCTGGGAAAAACCCCACCTGACAGTGAGCTACCAAGGGGGAGAGAGGGGGAAAATAGAGAAAAAGTAGGGGGAAGGGTGGGAGGGGAAGGAAAAAAAAAAAAACCCAACAAAACAAAACCAGCAAACAAGCAAACAAAAACATTCAAAACCAGGGAAAAGAAAGTCATACAATTTCGTGGTTTGAGCGCAGGGGGAAATTATAAGGTTGAAAAGTGAGAACAATCCTCCTCAACCTTTTCCAGAACCAGCGCTGCTCTCAGCCTTAACCAGAACCGCACTTCCCAGCCGACCGTGAGTTACCATGTCCCCATCCTTCATTCGTGGCCCCTGCGCACATCTCCGCGCTTTCTCCTTAAGCTGGCACAGCCACTTGGCTGCCGCCCTTCAAAGGGTGATAATCTAATTGCTTCCAGAGTTTTGAAGTAATTAAGCTTGATGAAAGGAACTTAAATCCAAGCTGTTTGCCGCGCACGGGCTCTCCTTCTTCAGAGGGTGGAGAGGAGCCCCCGGTTCCCGAAAAACCTGCGTTCAAAAAATCCTGCATTTATGGAACGGAGAGGAAAAATGTAAACAGATTTCGTTTTAGCAAGGGTACGGGTAAAGTGGTGGTAATTATGTATAATTAATGCTGAAGGGAAAATGAACACATAATAGGTTCCAAAGATTAAACCATCTCTAACTATCAGGGGAACTTTTAAAGTTTTTTTTCTTCTTCTTCCCCTTCCCCTTCTCCCCCCCCCCCCCCCCCCCCCCCCCACTCTACTCTATTTATTTTTTTTTTTTTTTTTTTTNTTTTAGATGCAATTAAAAAAACAAAAATCAAGCTGATGTTTGCTTCTCTGAAGAATTCTGGTTGGAGAAACAAATCCCTAAAAGGTTTCAGCAATTCTCCAGCCTACAGCTCCAAAGATCATCCAATATCAAAATAAATTGAATGGTAATTTTAACCATTATTAATGTTCGTGGCACTTAATTTAGTTAGGTGCTGGCTTTCCATTTTTGATTACACCATAAGGAAGTTATTTTCCTAAGAAACGTTTAAGATAAAGTATAGGCATTCCCACACATTCTTTATATTTTTTCTGGCATGGATTTATTACAGTCTATTTCAGTTTCTAGGTAATGGTTAATCACTGGAGCCAATTTTATTTATTTATTTATTTTCAGCAACGTGTTTGCAAGGGCAGAATCAGACTGTGAAGACCTAAGTCCTGCTTATCTGTATGTGACACTCAGCACAAGCCACTCTACATTTATTTTTTTCCTACCATCTCAGATCGAGTTCACAGAAGTAAACTGAGTGCATCTAACATTTGCAAAGGTAGGGCTGGGTCTAGCTTTAGCAACACTAATAGATGTTGAGGTGTTGTGGTGAGCTGTAACTTCTTGTCAGAGGCTGTGCCTCCTTGATAATGGTAATTCTTAAGGTGTGAAGGTAGAGTTGTTAAAGCTCATGTGTCAGCGGAGCAGTCATCTGAATGGTGGGCTGCAGGACTGGTGCCTGGAGAAAATAAATACATTTGTGTAGAAAGGACAATTAAAGTTAGCAGGAAGGGAGACTTAGAGCTGCTCTGTTAACTCTTGCACCCACATCTGCTCCTCTCAGTCTTAGCTTCAGGTCTGGGTCTGCTGTGGTTCTGGCTGCTCGCGTTGATGGGGGATGCTTTCTTCTCTAGGAAGGATTGAGAGATACCTCCTACGGGGACTTCACCAGATGGCAGGTCAAGTTAGGTTTAGGTTGTCACTCCCACTCTCCAGTTATTGTGTCTATCTTGGAGAAGCAGATTTTTAAGCAACAGGACTGCTTTTTGAAATCCACTGTGGCGCAAAGGTTTAGACACAGCTGAATCCCATCAACTTAATTCCCAGACTCATTTTTTAGCGCAGAGGACAAGCAGCTGAGTTTCACCAAACCCAGGTGAAGACGATGAAGACCCTGAAGCAATAAAGGGGTTTGCTCTTCAGGAGCTTTAATCCCTCGAGCAACTTTTGTGCGGCTTGCTCCTCAGCCTACCTGGAGGAGGATGACCTTGATGGTGGCTCACAGCCCAGTGACTCACTCAATAACTTTTCCTGAATGACATCCATGTTGCACAGAGATCAAAGAGAGTAAGTACTTGGGCAACTGGACTTGTGGGAAGAGGGTGGAGGAGAACAAGGCTTGGATGGGGACTGCAATCTCGGAAGCTTCAGTCTTGGGATGAGAGTGGCAGTAAGGCCCAGCGTGAGCTGAGTGCTCCTGGAAGCTATATTGTCTTTTGCAGCTTGCTAACGAAATGCTGATGAGTGCACAGGGGCAGTGTGTGCAGGCAGGTGGTGTGATCCCTGGCAATGGCTACCATCCAGCCACGGTGGATTTAGATGTCTGCTACTTGGGTCCTGATAACTCGCACACCACCACAAACCTAAACTTCAGCCAGAGGCTTTTTCTCAAGCCTGGAAAATCCCTTCAAAGCCTCCAGTGTTCAAACTCCCGAACCCACCCCGCCCCCCTCTCCTCCCCTCTTCTGTGGCCTGGATGGAGATAAAGAACAAAACCCCCCGCAGTTTGTCACTGTCTTTTACCAGAGTAAATTAACAGCATAGTTCCCTTTTCAATGCCTTTTGATGTGCTAATCATCACTCAGCCCGACGCAGCCACCTTATTCTTGCAGGGCACCTAATGTGTCCAAGAACAAGTCAATGAGGTTTCATCTTCCAAAGGCACCTTGGGGTGATGTAGAGCCAGGGGTGGGTGATGCTGCCTGACAGGAGGTCAAACAGCCTTGGGGTGCTTCAGTTTCCACATTGCCGGCAGATGCTTGGTGGCTTGCTTTCTTATCCCCTGACTTGTTGAGGTGAGTTGTTGCCCAGGGCTTAAGTTGCCACCACTGGCTGCTGGGAGCATCCAGTGAGTAGTGGAAAACCAGCCCTGGTTTCTCCTAAAATGCTGCTCTTATAGTCTCTGCGAGTGAGAGATTTTCACCTCACCCCTCACAGGTTTGTGAGTCTTGTTGTGTTTTTGTGGGGTTTTTTGTTTGTTTTGGTGGTTGGTTTTTTTTTTTTTTTTTTTTTTTTTTTTTGTGATGCACGGCAGCAACAATGGCCCGAGGGAGCTCCTACACATCCTTGGGTCCCAGCGCTGGAGTGAAACTGTGCCTTATTTCTGAGCTTGACCCAGAGTACAGCCAAAATGGGAACCATCACTTAAATTACCTTTTCTGGCTGGGTTGCTTCCCCCCACCTCCCTCCACCCTTTCTTTCCCCCCCTAACTTTATCTTACAATCACTTTGCCCAGAGCAGAATTAACAACAGGCCTTGTTAATGAGGGGATCAGCAACATCTCCCCTGATGGCATTAAAACCTCCTACCTGGAAAATTAGTCCTCTGCTCACCACCACCTTCTCTTACAAAATGTTTTCTTTATTGGAACTTGTTAGTGGTTTGTTGCTTGCCCTGCTGTTCTTTGGCAGTAATTAGAGAGACGTTGAGGAGGCAAAGCCCAGCTTGGGCCCCACATTTAGCTTTCTGCTGCTGTTTGAGGAGTTGCCTGGCCACTGAGCCAGGACTTGCATTTCAATAGGATGCTGCCGATGGTGCTCGTTGGGGGATTTTTGTCAAAATGTGACCAGATCTTTTCCTGAATTGGTGTCCCAACCTGTACCAGAAAGCTCTATGAGCCAAAATGGAAAAGTAAGAGGTCTGCTCCATCTAGCAGCCTTTATTGATCCTGGCAGCTGTGTCTTGAAGTGACTGACTCCTCTTTTGGTGCCACCATGCTCATGTAGTGGAGAACACTGTCCCACAGCAGCTGGAGGACCTAAGGGATCTCTTAGCCAGCCAATGCTAAGCCAGCAACTCAGGCAGCTGCTGGTGGTCTTTAGCTCAGCTTTGATACTGCGGACAGGGAGTGATCAAAATGTGCAGTTTGGGCTTATGGCAGGAGAACTCCTTCTTTTCTGTCACTGCCATGTATTTCTTACTTGATGCCTGCCCAGGGACACAGCTGTGGTGCTTTGCCAAATCTCCCCACCCAGCATAGCCACGTGGCTGGTGTGGTGTAGTCATCCATTGGTACAGGAGCCACCAGGTGCTGAGCCTGCTGAGATGGAGGGTATTCAGCAAGAAGTATGCTGTCTGCACTAGGAAACAGCAGGCAGCAATGGCTCGTTTTGTGGTAGAGGAAGGCCTCTCCACACCCATGAAGCTGGAAGCTTGAGGCTCTGCAAGAGGCTTTTTGCAGAGAGGCATTGTTCAAAGCAGTTGCTGAATGTGGTGGGAACAGTTGAGGTGGAGATCTTTGTGCTGCAGGAAGAAGGAGCCCTTTTAACCTCCCTGTTCCCAAGCCTGGCAGGGACCTCCATGCTATGGTTCCCCTCCCAGCTTCCTTCCCCCTGCCCTGGCCACAAGCCCCGGGGGCTGGGCTGGAAGGACATCTTATCTTGTTTATATAATGCAAGTGCTGGAGGGTGGGCTCTTTTCCTTGGCAAAATGCTCTCACCATGGGGGACACTCCTCCTCACTGAGAGGCAGAGTAGTGACAGCTCAGCTTGGTCTCTTTTTTTTCTTTTTTTGAGAGGGGGAGGAAAACCATCAAATTGGCACAGAATGAAACAGGGAGTCGTAACTCTTGGATGCTCAGCTGTAAGTGGGAAATATGTCTGGGTGTGCTGGGATGGCTGCGCAGCACCCTGCAGCTTGGGGCTCTGTCTCTCCCTTGGGAGAGACACTCTGCTTTTTCTCATCATGAGAGCTGGAAAACTCTTGCAATGGAGAAACTGAGGATAGAGAGAGGGAGAAATGACTGGTTTGGGGCTTTTTTTATTAGCAAACCTTTTTTGGCATCCAAGTGAGGAGACACAGTGAGCCAAAGGGCCTTCTTTATCAGAGCAGAGCAAGGTTCTTGGCCCTCATCACCAGCCAAGTGATGCATCTGCTCACCTTTGACCAAAGAGGACTAGACACAACCCCATCAGCACTACAAACACCTCCCTCAGCAAAGCAGGCAGGTGAGACAGAGGAACATGCCATAAAACCACCTCCTTGGTGGTGCAGGCTGCAGCCCTGCAATGGATGTGACCCCAGCCTGCTTCAAATGGACTTTTTATGGCCTGACATCATTTCATCCTGCCCCACCTGCCTCCCTTCTCTTAGCCATGCTAGCCCCTAGGTAGGGCCAATCACAAGGCTGATAGTCCATAATTTTTAGTGCATTTCTTGATGAAAACCACTGTGGCTTCCAGTTCATAAAGTCTCAACTGCCTGGCTGGTGCACAGCATTAACATATATTTATAGAAGCCCCTCTAACCATGGGAATTCCCATTTTGGATCTAAAGATCTGCTCTGTTTTGGAGAGCTCCCTGTCACTAAACTGTGTTAGCATCTGAATGAAGGACAAGCAGAGTTTGAGCACAGAAGCTTAGGAGCTGTTGCTTGAGCAGTTTGTTCCTTGCTGGCTTTCAGGATTAAGTACCACTTAGCTGTTAGGATTAGAAAAGCCTTTCAACAGCAACAATAATAATATTAGAATAGTTGAAAATAATAATTCCTTGCAAGTAAAAAAAAAAAACTAGAAACTGTCTTTATGAGTCACATTTTATGCAGGCAGCAAGGAAATGTTCTTCAGTGTCAATCAGCAGTATTTCCTCCCCTGCAAAACTGAAATACAGAGCAGTGGAGCTGAGATTTCCAGGGAAGGGCTCTGACCTTGATCTTCACATTCTCCAGGTGGAGAATCCCTTGTGTCAGGCTACATATCCACTGCATCTTGGACTTCAGCTAAGTTTTCAATGCCTGTATCCAGGTTGGCACACCACGCTTCAGATTTTGGCGTGGGGAANCAGCCTGGAGAAGAGAAGGCTTCCAGGAGACCTTAGAGTAGCCTTCCAGTATCTGAAGGGGGCCTACAGAAAGGCTGGGGAGGGACTATTGACAAGGTCTTGTAATGCCAGGACAAGGGGCAATGGGTTTAAACTGGCAGAGGGGAGATTTAGACTGGATGTTAGGAGGAAGTTGTTTGCAGTGAGGGTGGTGAGACACAGGCACAGGTTGCCCAGGAAGGTTGTGGCTGCTCCCTCCCTGGAGGTGTTCAAGGCCAGGTTGGACGGGGCCTTGAGTGGGAGTGGGAGTACTAGTGGGAGGTGTCCCTGCCTATGGCAGGGGGTTGGAACTAGATGATCCTTGAGGTCCCTTCCAACCTTACCATTCTATGATTCTAAAGAGGGACTTGGTGAAAGATCTGCTTTTTGCAAACGGGTTAACCTTTCAAGTGTATGGGAGGGTGAACTGTGCAATTCAGAGCAGAGAAATCTCTGATTTATTAAAGCTCTCCAAGGCATACAATCCTTAATAAACAGGGACTCAATCAAGGCTTCACTTTCTGAAGCTAAAAAGCAGGGAATTTTTGAGTTGGTTGCTATCCAGGGCCTATGGATGGCTGTTTAGTGCTGTTCAGGGACCAATTCAGCAGGAAATTTAAAGTGGTACCCTGAAATAAAAAGGTAACCCCAAATTACCCCCAGTGTAGAGGAGAGCTGGATTTTTGCTTGCTCTTTCTGTTTTCACATAGACATGGTGGCTGTGTGATAGCTATGTGCAGATATGAATGGCACCTAGTTGTAATAAGATATCAGGAACCCTTACTATCCATCTTCTTTCTCATCCATGGCTGTTCTGTTGGGCTAAGTTATGGAAGTTTCTGTACTCAGGGTGTAAAACTCACATAAAAGAAGGAGAAGTTTGGGCTGGAGAAAGGAAGGCTCTGGGGAGACTTCATAGCAGCCTTCCAGTGCCTGAAGAGGGTCTACAGGAAAGCTGGGGAGAGACTTTTTGCAAGGGCTTGTAGTGACAGGATAGCAGCAAATGGATTAAAGCTCGAGAAGGGCAGATTTAGACTGGAGAGACACTGGAACAGGTTGCCCAGGGAGGTTGTGGATGTTCCCTCTCTGCAGGTGTTCAAGGCCAGGTTGGGGGAGGCCTTGAGTAACCTGTACTAGTGGGAGGTGTCCCTGCCTATGGCAGGGGGTTGGAACTAGATGATCCTTGAGGTCTCATTCCAACCTTACCATTCTATGATTCTATGAAATTCTTGACAGCGAGGGTGGTGAGACACTGGAATGGGCTACCTGGGGAAATTGTGGTTGCCTCTTCCCTGGAGGTGCCCAAGGCCAGGTTGGATGGGGCCTTGAGCAACCTGTTGTAGTGGAAAATGTCTCTACCATGGCAGGTTGGTTGGCACTAGATGATCTTGAAGGTCCCTTCCAACCCAAGCCATTCTGTGATTCTATGTGTAACAAAAAGCTTGTAACTGAAACTACTCACTCTCTTAACAGAACACATAATTAAATAAGGTTGGTATTAACCTTATAGTTAGATGGAAAAAAAAAAGGCCTTTGAAGGAGCTGAATGGAGCTGTTTGTTTTCTCTTTTGGAGCCCTGCTCCTCCAGGGCAATGCTGTCATGCTCACCGGACCTGAGTTTTATAGGTTGGACTGGAGCCTTTGACAAAACAGAATTTGCTTTAAATGACTGAAATTAGATACTTATAATCCAAAGTAAAAGCCTAGGGGCTCTCTTGTGTATTATCTTTCACTCTCAGCCCTTTGCTTTGTCATGTCGATGGAATAATTTGTTAAGAAAGTAGAAATACAGAGTAATAATTCCAAAATCAAGAAGGAGCAGGGATTGGGGTTGGACTTTGAACCCCCAGCACAGGAAGGGCATGGAACTGTTGGAGCCAGTCCAGAGGAGGCCATGAAGATGCTCAGAGGGCTGCAGCAGCTCTGCTATGAGGACAAGCTATGGGAGTTGGGGCTCTGCAGCCTGGAGAAGAGAAGGCTGCCAGGAGACCTTGGAGTGGCCTTCCAGTATCTGAAGGGGACTACAGGAAGGTTGGGGAGGGACTATTGACAAGGTCTTGTGATGACAGGATGAGGAGGAATGGGTTTAAACTGCAGAGGGGGGATTGAAACTGGATGTTAGGAAGAAGTTCTTGACAGTGAGGGTGGTGAGACACTGACACAGGTTGCCTAGGGAGGTTGTGGATGACAGAATCACCTCCCTGGAAGTGTTCAAGACCAGGTTGGATGAGACTTTGAGCAACCTGTAGTAGTGGGAGGTGTCCCTGCCTATGGCAGGGGCTTGGAACTGGATGAGCTTTGAGGTCTCTTCCATCCTAAACCACTCTATGATTTATGGAGGTCCCTTCCAACCCCTAACATTCTATGAACCCAGTGTCTTGCTGATCCCTGTTACCTCCTTATGAAGATGACAGTGCCCCTCCCAGAGGTAGCCACTTCAGAGCACAGTTTTGTCAAATTTCTGCTTCTGAAATTATGAATCAAATATTATTTTGTTCTGTGCATTGTTTAAGTGACACCGCCACCGTTTTCCTTCTCTCCCCATGAGGCAGGACATCCATGGCATGGAAGAGCATTCAGGTTGAGGAGCAGAAGAGAGATTTCTTTCTGTTCATGGTGTGTGCTTGGATGCTCACCTCAATGTGAGGGAAAACTTGTTTACTGTAAGCATGAGAGAGCACTGGAACAGGCCATCAGAGAGGTTGTAGAATCCCCTTCTCTAGAGACTTTCAAGCCCCATCTAGGTATGTTCTTGTGTGACCTGCCCTAGATGATCCACCTTTGTCAGTGGGGTTGGACTTGATGATCTCTGGAGGCTATTTTCAACCCCTGCTCTTCTATGATTCTCATTTTCCATCCAATTTTTTCAATGAAATTGAGGTACTTCAATCTCCTCTCAGTGCTCAACCATCTTTCTCAGCAAGGTCATAGAATGGTAAGGTTGGAAGGGACCTCAAGGATCATCTAGTTCCAACCCCCTGCCATAGGCAGGGACACCTCCCACTAGCACAGGCTACTCAAGGCCTCGTCCAACCTGCCCTTGAACCCCTCCAGGGAGGGAGCAGCCACAACCTCCCTGGGCAACCTGTGCCAGTGGCTCACCACCCTCACTGGAAAGAACTTCCTCCTAACATCCAGTCTAAGTCTTCCCTCTGCCAGTTCAAACCCATTGCCCCTTGTCCTGTCATCACTTGCTGCAGTCTTTCAAATCTCTGGGCTGGATTATTCCACTGGTCAAAGTCAGGGCATTTTTATTTGCTGCAGAGCCAGTTCATATTAACTGATGACAGGACTCTTGGTATTTCTAGCCTGGCAAGGTAAATGGCCTCCAAACCACTCAGCTTTTCTTTTTCTTGCTTGTAGGATTAAGTTGTGTATGTGAATGTCTGTTAGAGAGGGAGAGGTCATACGTTTCCCCCTATATAAGTGAGCACACACACAGAGACTAAACTGAATGTGAAATGTGTTGGGTGGAATGGAGGCAGTTAAAATGGCAAGAAAAAAAAAATCTTTAAACATATGGAAAATATTTGGGCTGGCTTTCCAGCCCAGCTGTTCTCCTGCTATTAACACAGCATTTACCTGGGTGGCAGTGGATGCCTTGTGCCTGTTTCCCATCCGTTGCAAGCAGAACACCCCACTAAAGGCTCGCGCTAAAACCATCAATGCTGTTCCAATGGTCTGACAGAAACCCATGAAATTTAGGCCACAATTGGCTTTTTGATGGGTTTTGACTACTTAGAATCATAGAATGGTAAGGTTGGAAGGAGATCTCAAGGATCATCTAGTTCCAACCCCCTGCCATAGGCAGGGACACCTCCCACTAGTACAGGTCACTCAAGGTCTTGTCCAACCTGGCCTTGAACACCTCCAGGGAGGGAGCAGCCACAACCTCCCTGGGCACCCTGTGCCAGTGCCTCACCACCCTCACTGGAAAGAACTTCCTCCTAACATCCAGAGAACTTCTTCCTAACATCCAGAATAGCAATTTTCTGTCATCTTACACTTGAGCAATCTATTTCTATTTGTCATGTTTCCCGATGTGCCGCTTCAGGAAGCCTTTGCCTCTGTTTCTCTCTGTATCTAGAATCATCATAGAATGATAAGGTTGGAAGGGACCTCAAAGATCATCTAGTTCCAACCCCCTGCCATAGGCAGGGACACCTCCCACGAGCACAGGTCACTCAAGGCCTTGTCCAACCTGGCCTTGAACACCTCCAGGGAGGTTGTGGAGCACAGAATCACCCAACGTGATCAAAGATCACGTTGGGTGATTCTGTGCTCCACAACCTCCCTGGGCAACCTGTGCCAGTGTCTCACCACCCTCACTGCAAAGAACTTCCTCCTAACATCCAGTCTAAATCTTCCCTCTGCCAGTTCAAACCCATTGCCCCTTGTCCTGTCATTACAAGACCTTGTCAATAGTCCCTCCCCAGCCTTCCTGTAGGCCCCCTTCAGATACTGGAAGGCTACTATAAGGTCTCCTCAAAGCCTTAAGCTTTTCTACACAAGCATTCAAGGAATTTTGTGATTGATGTATCACCCAAGAGTGACTTTCACATGAGGACAAATGGATACAATTCCATTGGTTTACACACAAGCTGTGCTCCTGCCTGTAATCCAGGCCATGCACCTTCTGCTGTGAAACAAATGGATTTGCTCCAGGATGTGGAAACAAGGGACTGCCCTTTTTGAAAGGGAACTGCTGCCTTGAAACCTCTTTTTTAGGGTGCTGTTTGGCTTGCTGGTATCTTGACAGGTGATGGAATTGCAGCTTTCCCATCACTTCTATGAGAATAATGATCTTTGGTTTATGAGGTTGGGCTTTTATGCATGTGAAGAAGTTGTAAATGTCTCTTTGCAACGGTAGAACTGAGCTGATCAGGTGTGTCCTTAGTTCCTACACCTGCTTGGGGTAGCACTTGTAGCCTGCTTTCTCAAAGGACACAATCAATGTGGTAATCTACATGCCATTGTTGCATACTTGGATTTCTGCATGCCCTACTGCTAACTGGAGGTTATCACATCAGGGCTTTGAACTATATTGAGGTTTGGTGCCACCAACACAAGAAGGGCATTGAACTGTTGGAGAGGGGTCCAGAAAAGATCATGAAGGTGATCAGAGGGCTGGAGAACCTCCCCTAGAGGGGCAGTTGGCTGTTCAGCCTGGAGAAGATGAAGGTCTGGAAAGACCTTTTAGTGACCTTTCAGTATCTGAAGGGGACCTGCAAAAAAAAGCTGGGGGGGGACACACGACACTCTTGACAAGGAGTTGTGGTGATAGGATGAGAGGGGATGGCTCAAAGTTGGAAGAGGAGATTAGAAAGAGATTCTTTACTGTGAGGGTGGTCAACAGGTTGCTCAGGGAGGTCAGCGGTGGGTCCTCCTTGGAGGTGTTCAAGGCCAGGCTGGATGAGGCCTTGAGAAGCATGGAAGGTGTCTATGACCATGTTGGGGGGGTTGGAACTAGATGACATTTAAGGTCCCTTCTACCCCAAACCATTTTATGATTCTATGATATCACTAATAGAACAACCCCTTTGGTCATCAAATGTGTTATTGTTGCTAGTTTAAATGTCTCTTTGTGGTTGCATTGTGGCTCCTACAAAACACAAAATCTTGGGGCTGTTGCTGAGAACAGGCTTAGGCACTGGCACTGAGGTGGGGACATGGAATGTGTCTGGTGATGGATGTTATCAACATGTTGGAGGGAAGAAGGTGGAAAAAAGTAGGTCCCTTGTAGAAGCCATCCTTCACCTTTTTCATGTAATTGCCCCTGTGAGACAGTGTGCATTGGATCTGTGTCCCACCAGCACTGGGGCAGTTGCTGCCTTTCCTTTGGAGCAGCAGTTTGGTGTTTTCCACCCCTTGGGGAGCAGAGGGAAGTGCTGCACATGACTCCTCTCTCTCTTCCTCCTCATCCCATGGTTTCCTGCACAGCATGGCTGCAGCCCCATTCCCAGCCTGCCTGAAGGTGACAGGATCACAGAATGGTTTGGAGAGGAGGAGAAATTTTAAGGTCACCCAGCCCAACCCCCCTGCAGTTATGTGAGACGTCTGCAATTAGAACCAGTGGCTCAGAAATCTGACCTGGCCTTGAATGTTCCCAGGAATGGTGCATCTGCCACTTCTTGGGACAACCTGGGCCAGTGGTTCATCACCCTCAATGTTTTTTTTTTTTTTTTTTTTTTTTAAAAAAAAAAAAAACCTTCTTTTTATTTTACTAAAAACT
>WBNM01045329.1:61905-77756 GCA_013399055.1 Ramphastos sulfuratus | reverse complement strand
CAACCAAAGTCATTCCCACTGATCTTCCAAAGGCATTCCCAATGATCTTCCACCATCCCATCCACCAAAGACATTCCCAATGGTCTTCCAAAGGCATTCCCAATGATCTTCCACCATCCCATCCACCAAAGACATTCCCAATGGTCTTCCAAAGGCATTCCCAGTGATCTTCCAAAGGCATTCCCAGTGATCTTCCACCACCCCATCCACCAAAGGCATTTCCAATGATCTTCCAGCTCCCCACCCACCCAATGCCCTCCATGCCCAGACGAGTGCCACCCAACTGCCTCCCTCCCTGTTCCCACCTCCTTCTCCTTCTTTCTGTATTTTCCACTTCCCTTCTTTTCCCCTCTTTTTGCTTCCAAGCCAAAGTGCCTGCTGGGATTTTGGAGTCCAGCCACTGCCCAGCTTTCACCGTGTGTGGGCAACCCCAAACAAACAGACTGTAAATAAAATACCCTCTCTCTCTCTCACACACACACACATATTTTCTCCATTACCCCTGCTAATGCTGTCTTTCTTCCATCTTGAGTTCAATGTTGGTTTTTGTCTCTCCCAAACCCCTCCTCCTCCTCCTCCTCCTCCTCCCTGCAATTTCTTCCAGCTGTGAAAACCTTTCTGCCATCCCCTCTGCCACACGGGTGGATAGGTGAGTGGCAGCAAGAGAAGCCCCTCTAAGCCACTGTGCTTAATCTGTCCCAGATGTGGGACTTGGCAAGCGGCCCCGCGCCAGAGCCCAGCCGGACTGCGCCGCTCCTGCTGGAATCAGCCCAGACCCTGCCCTCTCTGTGCCCACAGAGAGCAGCACCCAGGATGAAATGGGCCAACTGGGTCTTCTCTGCATCCTCTTGTGCTCGGTGTGATGGAGGGGAGGGGAGGTGGTTGGTATGAGGAGGATAGAGAGAGGACAAGGCATGGGCATGCCTGAATGTCTTAAGTCACAGAATCATAGAGTCAGTCACGGAGTGGTTTGGGTGGGAAGGGAACTTCAGAGCTCATCCAGGCCAACCCCCTGCAGCCAGCAGGGACATCTGAGGGCTGGGGGTCAGGAAGGGGGGGGACAGGCTCTGCTCACTTGCTCCCTGGGATAGGACAAGGAGCAGTGGATGGAAGCTGCAGCACAGGAGGTTCCAGCTCAACACAAGGGGCAACTTCTTGCCTGGAAGGGTCCCAGAGCACTGGCACAGGCTGCCCAGAGAGGTTGTGGAGTCTCCTTCTGTGGAGCCTTTCAAGGCCTGTCTGGATGTGTTCCTGTGTGACTTGAGCTAGATTGTCTGGTGGGGGGGTTGGATTGGATAATCTCTTTGGGTCCCTTCCAACCCCTGACATCCTGGGATCCTGGGATCCTGTGATCTGCAACTAGAGCAGGTTGCTCAGAGCCCCAAACAACCTGACCTGAATTGGTTCCAGGGATGGGGCAGCTCCCACCTCTCCTGGCAGCCTGGGCCAGGCTCTCACCACCCATAGCATCAAAAATTTCTTCCTTCTGCCCAGTCTCAATCTCCTCCTTTTAGTTTCAAACCATCAACTCTCATCCTGTCACAACAGGCCCTGGTAGAAAGTCACTCCTCACCTTTCTTCTCAGCCCTTTTAAGTACTGGAAGTCCCTGTGCTGAGCTGCAGGATGCCATCAAGCCAATCCTTACCCATCCCATTACCTTTGGGTAACCCTTTCCAATTCACCATCGATCTGCTGGGAGCCTGGCACCACCCTCCCCACTGCCTGCTTGGGGTCACAGCACTGCACAAGTTGGGGTGACTTGTCCCAGGTCCTGCCCTGAGCCATTCACAGAGCTGAGGGAGGAATCATAGAATTGCTTTGGTTGGAAGAGATTTCTAAAATCACCCAACCCAAACATCAACCCAGTACCACCATGGCCACTAAATCCTGTCCCCAAGGGCCATGGCCACACCTTTCTTGAACACCTCCAAGGATGAGGACTCCACTACCTTCCTGAGCAGCCTCTGCCAATCCTTGACCACTCTTGCAGCAAAGAAATTTACCCTAATCTCCGACCCAATTTCAGGCTATCTCCTCTGCTTCTACCACCTAAGACTAGGTAGAAGAGACCAAAGAGACCAACCTAGCCCCACTCCAACCTCCTCTCAGGGCCTCACAAAGAGCAATGAACGAGTTTGACTTTTGCATGCCTCAAGAATTCACCCTCCACAAGCGGGGCAGGGAACCCAGGAGCCCTGACATCCCATCTGGCTGCACTAAACTGCTCAGCTCTACCAAGCTGAGATCCCTCCGTGGCTGATGGAGGCAAAACCAAAGCCAACCCCCACGCACCACCCTGCTCCCATGGCAGCGCCGCCGTAAGTCAATAACTCATCCCTGCTCCTGAGCAGGGCAGTGCACAAAAAGCTCAGCTGATCCAAGCCTTCCACCTCTCAGTTGGGGAGGTGTAATAAATACACATCAAGGCTTTTGCAGAGCAGAAAGGAGCAGAAGTGTTTGGCAGCTGGCAGAACTTTGTGCCGCAGCCAACGCTCCGCCGTCCTGCCTGCCAGATCTATTTGTCTATCACTCGGAGCTGCCAGTCAAGGCGATGCTGCTGGCACCCAGGGGACAGCTGACAGCCCTGGAGACTTTGGAGGGGAGGAGAGGGGGGGAGAAGAGCCTCACTAAACCTTTAAAGACCACTCGATTTAACAGATAGCTTTAGTTAAGCACTGGCTCCTGCTGGGCTATTTTCCTGGCTTCCCTCTGGTCTCAACACCAAGCAAACAGACAGGAATTTCCCGCTGCAGCCCGGGAGAGGACTAATCCTGGCTTTCAAGGAGGTCTGAGGCAGAGGCAGGACATGCTCCTTCTCCTGGAGTGCTAATTGCCACCTTAGATGTGGCCTGGAGGCTCTCTGGAAGTTGTGTCTGGCTGAGCATGTAGCTTGGCCTGACTTCAGGCTAATGAGGATTTGGACTTGTGCCTTTGCCCCACTGCTCTTCAGCCCAGGGGAAGCTTTTCCTTGCCCAAGCTGAGCTCTCACCCATGCTTGGAAGTAGGAAGGACCTCAAGGAATCATAGAATCATAGTCAGGGTTGGAAGGGACCACTAGGATCATCTATATCCAATCCCCCTGCCATGCCCAGGGACACCTCACACTAGATCAGGCTGGCCACAGCCTCATCCAGCCTGGCCTTGAACACCTCCAGGGATGAGGCTTCCACCACCTCCCTGGGAAACCCATTCCAAGGTCTCAGCACCTTCATGGTGAAGAACTGCCATGTCCTTCTGGTGACACCAACTCAGCCTGGAGATTTAGTGAAATAAGCACAGCTGAGAGGACCTATCCAAAATCAAATGCCAGGGCATGCACCCTAGGGCATGAAGTCATTGAATCATTTTGGTTGGAAGAGGCTGGTTGGAAGAGGCTCTTCAGGTCATCAAGTCCAACCCTTAACCCAGCACTGCCAGCTCACCACTAAACCATGGCCCTCAGCACCACATCTCCATGGCTTTTCAATCTCTTCAGGGATATGAACCCCCCCACTGCCCTGGGCAACCTGTTCCAGGTTTTGACAATCCTTTTAGGTAAGAAATTGTTCCTCCTGTCCAACCTAAATCTCTCCTGGTGCAACCTGAGGCTATTTCCTCTTGTCCTGTTACTCATTCTTTGGGAGAAGAAACCAATCCCTACCTGGCTCCAGCCTCCTTTCAGGGACAGGAAGTCAGAATGAACTGGAAAATGAATGAGAGAGTGCAATGTGGAGGTGCAGGGGTAAAACTTTGCTCTCCTCCCCTACCTCCTGCACCTTTTCTCCACTATCCTCACCCTGGCCCCTGCCTTGCTCTGCACAACCAAAATAGGCTGCTGAGGTCCTTCCTCTGCACTTGTGCCTTTGTGGGGACCTTCCTGGTCATTTCAAAGAGCAAAACATCAGTGCAAGATGGAAATCATAGAATCACAGAATGCTTTGGGTTGGAAGGGACCTGCTGGACCATATAGCTCCAGTTCCCTGCCGTGGGCAAGGAATTCCTCCTCCTAAGGTTGCCCAAGGGCACATCCAACCTGGCCTGGAACACTTCCAGGGATGGGACATCCACAACCTCCCTTGACAACCTGTCCTAGTGTCTCACAGTGAAGAAATTCTTCCTGGCATCTGATCTAAACCTCCCTTCTTTCAGTTTAGAGCCAATCCCCCTTGTTCTGCCATCACACAGCCTGCCACAAAGTCCTTCTCCTGCTTTCTTGTAGACTCCCTAGTGTCACTTCATAGAATCATAGTAGAGTCATAGAATCATAGAATCATGGAATCATGGAATCATGGAGTCATGGAATCATGGAATCATAGAATCATGGAATCATAGAATCACAGAATCATGGAATCATGGAATCATAGAATCATGGGATTGTAGAATCATAGGATCATGGAATCAAAGAATCATGGAATCATAGAATCATGGAATCATGGAATCATAGAATCACGGAATTGTAGAATCATAGAATCATGGAATCATGGAATCATAGAGTCATGGAATCATGGACTCATAGAATAACAGAATCATGGAATCATAGAATCATGGAATCATGGAATCATAGAATCACAGAATCATGGAATCATGGAATCATAGAGTCATGGAATCATAGAATCATGGAATCATGGAATCACAGAATCATAGAATCATGGAATCATAGCACCATAGAATCATGGAATCATAGAATCACAGAATCATAGAACCATGGAATCATAGAATCATGGAATTGTACCATCATGAAATCATGGAATCACAGAATCACAGAATCATAGAATCACAGAATCAGTCAAGGTTGGAAGGCACCACAAGGATCACCCAGCTCCAATCCCCCTGCCATGCCCAAGGACACCTCACACTAGCTCAGGCTGGCCACAGCCTCATCCAACCTGCCCTTAAATACCTCCAGGGATGAGGCTTCCACCACCTCCCTGGGCAACCTGTGCCAGGCTCTCAACACCCTCATGCTGAAGAACTTCATCCTAACATCCAGTCTGACTCTCCCCATTTCCAGCTTTGTCCCATTCCCCCTACTCCTACCACTCCCTGACATATCACCTGATGAGGAGTGAAAATCTTTTATTACTTTTGGTGTTCAAACAGGTTTGGACTGAGTTTGAGACACTTCCCACTGCCCAAAGGAGAACTTCTTGTGCAATGGGTAATGCCCCTTTGATTCTTGTGCAAGGCTTGGACCTTGGGTGTTGAGAAGCAGAGAAAGGAACCAGGGATGGAGAGGTGGAGAAGGAGCAGACCTGTCCTGCCTAACTCCTGAGGCATGAAGGTGGGGAGAAGAAAGGAGAGTAAGGGCCCTGGATTTCCCCCAGATGTGTGGCAGGCTCACATGATTGATGGCCTCTGTCTTTTGCTTTATTAAACTTGTGCAGCCCACGTTCAGCCTGGGATTTGCAAGGGGCTTAATGAGCATTAGGGAGGAATCTCCTGGCAGGACAGGGAGATTTCAGGGGTTTGCCAAGCCCCGGCAGGAAATGTCCTGCACAAAGCACCGTGTCCCACAGGACAGGGAGCAAAGGCATGGGGGAAGGGGGATGCCTGCAGGGATGCTTTGCTGGAGGTCCTTACCTCACCCTGCAGCTGCAGGGCCTGGGTGCTGCGGGCTGGAGGTGGGTGGCAGAGAAGGGAGCTGGCATCAGGCTGGGAGAAGGGATGAGGCTGGCTGAGGGAAACTGGGCCAGGACATCAGCAAGAAGTGGTGAGAGCAGCTGTGGTTTGCTGCTCCAAACTCAGAGCTGAGATCAGAACATCCTGAGTGACAGCTCACTGGTGTGCTCGGGGACAAGCTGGTGTCTGAGGCCCTTTCTGTGGGGCTCAAAAGGCATTTTGAGAGACAAATTAACCCAGAATCTGAGCTCTGTCTTGGTCTCTACTGCTGGGTCAGACCTCTCCTACATGCTGGTTTGTCTGCACAGCCTCTTCCCTCTCTTTTCCCCTTTGACTGAGGGATTTCAGAGTGCCAGGACCTTGTGTCCTAAGCCTTGTCCTAGTCAGGTAGATGGACCTGACTGGAGAGCATCTGAGAGAGGCATTGGGGGGCTGAAGCAGGTCCAGGGAGGGGCAACAAAGCTGGTGAAGAGTTTGGAGGACAGGTCTGGTGAGGAGCAGCTGAAGGAGCTGGAGGTCTTTAGTCTGGAGAAGAGAATGCTGAGGGGAGACCTCATTGCCCTCTGCAGCTCCCTGGAAGGAGGTTGCAGTGAGCTGGGAGTTGGTCTTTTCTCTAAAGTAATGAGCAATAGAACAAGAATACATGGCCTCAGGTTGCACCAGGAGAGGTTTAGTTTGGATATCAGGGAAAATTCNCTGAGCTTTGGAGGTCCCTTCCAGCCCCTGACATTCTGTGATGCTGTGATGGAGTCACCACCCCTGAGGGAGGTTCAAGCAACGTGCAGCCATGGCACTTCAAGACATGATTTAGTGGGCATGGTGGTGTTGACTGTTGGGCTTGATGGTCTTAGAGGATTTCCCAGCCTTAATTGTTCTGATTCTGTGACTGTATCCATGTGCTCTTGGTGTGTATCCATATGCAGAGTGAGGAAAATTAACAGACAGCTTTCCTTGGGCTAAACAGCAGAGAGTCATAGAATCATAGAATGGGAAGGTTGGAAGGGACCTCAAGGATCAGCCAGTTCCAACCCCCTGCCATAGGCAGGGACACCTCCCACTAGCACAGGTCACTCAAGGCCTCCTCCAACCTGGCCTTGAACACCTCCAGGGAGGGAGCAGCCACAACCTCCCTGGGCAACCTGTGCCAGTGTCTCACCACCCTCACTGCAAACAACTTCCTCCTAACATCCACTTTCAATCTCCCCTCTGCCACTTCAAACCCATTGCCCCTTGTCTTATCATTGCAAGCCCTTGTCAATAGTCCCTCCCCAGCCTTCCTGGAGCCCCCTTCAGATCCTGGAAGGCTACTCTAAGGTCTCCTGGAAGCCTTCTCTTCCCCAGGCTGCAGAGCCCCAACTCTCTCAGCCTGTCCTCACAGCAGAGCTGCTGCAGCCCTCTCAGCATCTTGGTGGCCTCCTCTGGGCTGGCTCCAACACTTCCATGTCCTTCCTGTGCTGGGGGCTCCAGAACTCCACACAGATGAAAGAGTTTTGCTTTTTCCTCTGCCAATCTCCACTTGAATCACTCACCTACGTCACTCCCCAGCTCCATCCCCACCCTCTCCACCCTGGGCAGGTCACCAGCACAAGTTCCTGCACAAACTCAGGTCTCTGACATGCAAAGAGTGGTTTGAAATGCAGTCGGTTGGGTTCCTTACCATTCAAATCCTGACTCTTCAACTTCATGTTTAAACCTTGGCCAGGGCAGCTGGGTTTGAAAAGAAAGCTTCCAGCCTTGCTGGGGCTCCCACAGTGTCCAAACAGATATTGAGAAAGGAGATTTCAGGGGAAAGAGAACCCAGAACAGCAGCATCCCAGTGACTCCCAGTCCATGGCTTGAAAAGGACTTTTAAAAGTACTGCAAATGGAGATCTCAGGGAAAATGGAACCCAGAGCAGCAGCATCTCAGTGAATCTCAGTGCAAGGCTTGAAGAGGACTTTTAAAAGTACTGGAAAATGAGATAAAAGCACTGAAAAAGGAGAATTCAGGGGAAAGAGAGCCCAGAGCAGCAGCATCCCAGTGACTCCCAGTCCAAGGCTTGAAAAGGACTTTTAAAAGCAGTGAAAAAAGAATTCAGAGGAAAGGGAGCCCAGAACAGGACCATCTCAGTGAATCCCAGTGCAAAGTTTGGAAAAGATTTTTAAAAGTATTGGAAAAGGAGATAAAAGCACTGAAAAAGGAGAATTCAGGGGGAAAGGAGCCCAGAGCAGCAGCATCCCAGTGACTCCCAGTCCAAGGCTTGAAAAGGACTTTTTAAAGTACTGGAAAAGGAGATAAAAGCACTGAAAAAGGAGAATTCAGGGGAAAGGGAGCCCAGAACAGCAGCATCCCAGTGACTCCCAGTCCATAGTTTGAAAAGGGCTTTTTAAAGTAGTAGAAAAGGAGATTGCAGAGGAAAGGGAGCCCAGAGCAGCAGCATCCTATCGAATCTCAGTTCACACCATGCTGTGTCAGTGCTGGCTGGGGAGTCACAGGAAGGTGATTCCCTCCTCCAAGGCCAAACCTAAGGAAGCAAACCGCAGAGCTGCAGCCCAGCCCGGCTCCGGAACGTGCCCTCTGGCCTCTCATCCCTCCATCCTCCTCCCGGTCTCCTCTCCCTTCTTTCCCCCTCCCTGCCTCCTCTCCAGCTCGCTTGTTTTTTCTTATTTTAATTTTTTTTTTTTTGTGATGCCTCTCTTTATCAGAATTAGTCAGGGCTGAACTGCCTCCACTCCCCAAGGAGACCCCATTTCACCCTGCCTAAAGTTCACCGCCTTGTCAAACCGAGCTAATCTCCTGCCGGGGAAGGAAAAAGGCTCATTTCAAACTGCTGCACATTCGGGGNGGGGGGTGGGGGGTGGGAGGAGGGGAGGAGGGAGGTCTTCCTGGCTCCAGCCTGAAAAGACCCTGGACAATAATACCCCTTTTGTTCTAGGACAGTGGGAGGGGGCTCAGCGGTAGGAATGAAAGATGGGGGATATTAAAGGAGCAGGTGAAAGACATGAGTCTTCAGCAGGCACAGATAAGAGCCGACCCCCTCCTAATCTGACTGAAGCTCATTATCTTACTGCCACACTCATTACTATTAATATTAAATACAAAAAAAAAAAAAAAAAAAAAAAAAAAGAAAAAAAAAAAAAACGNGAGAGAGAAAAAAAAAACAACTGCATGAGACAACAACCTGAAAGAGGCTGCTCTGAAGCATCAGCAAAGGCAGAGGTGAAGTTGGTGGTGAGGGCCAAATCTGCCCTGATCTGAGGAATTTCTCTGGGGGTGCTTAGATAGGGAGGGACTTTTGACAAGAGCTTGGAGTGATAGGATGAGAGATTTTTGATAAGAGCTTGGAGTGATAGGATGAGAGGCAATGACTTTAAACTGGAAGAAGGGAGGTTGAGAGTGGAGATTAGGAAGAAATTCTTGACAGCGAGGATGGGGAGACACTGGCACAGGTTGCCCAGGGAGGTTGTGGATGCCTCTTCCTTGGAGGTGTTCAAAGCCAGGTTGGATGAAGCCTTGAGCTAGTGGGAGGTGCTCCTGCCTGTGGCTGGGGGTTGGAACTGGCTGAGCTTTGAGGNTGATGCCTCTCTTTATCAGAATTAGTCAGGGCTGAACTGCCTCCACTCCCCAAGGAGACCCCATTTCACCCTGCCTAAAGTTCACCGCCTTGTCAAACCGAGCTAATCTCCTGCCGGGGAAGGAAAAAGGCTCATTTCAAACTGCTGCACATTCGGGGAGAGGNTTCTGTGATTCCATGATCCTGTGTGTTTGTGGTGGAGGAGTTTGCCTGCAAGTTGTACCTTTGGGCCAAAGTGTTTGACACAACAAAACCACCTGAGTCAGAAGCTCTCTGCCTCCTTGTCTCAGCACAGAGCAGCAAGACTGGAGGCTCTTGGTGTAGTGTGGGGTGCATAAAGGAGCAGAGCAGCAGGAGTCTTGGACTCTCCGGAAGACTGCTGGGAAGGGCTGGTGGTTGGGCTTAGTGGCATCTCCTGCTGAGATGTTCCTAAGGGAGGCCAGAAAGGATGGAGCAGTGTGTCTGTACAGCCTGGCATGGCCAAGGGAAGGAGTGATCTAGGCACATGGGGTGCCCCATTCCCTGTTTCCCCCTCTACACCTGCCTACTGCTCACCAAGCATCTCACCAGACCTCTCTCAGCCAAGGTGACCTCGAATCCCACCACTGTAGCATCTGCGAATGGGTCTGGGGGTATTCCCTCGGCTCCATCCCTGCCACAGGTGGCCTCGGGGACAGCACTTGGTGGCTCTTTGTCCCCCTTCCGCTGCTGCCAGCCTTTCCTTTGTTGCAAGCAGCCGGCAGGCGCCGCGGGGCTGGGGATGCTCCCGGAGCCTGTTTGCTCAGCGCTCGCCCCAGCAGCCCCTCGCTGCCTGGGTAAATACCAACCCTGCAGCGCAGCCAGCAGCGGGCAGCTCCGGGGGGCCTGCTCCCACCAGGAGTCCTGGCTGAGCAGGAGGAGAAGCAATTCCCCTCCCAGCACAGGAAAGAGAAAGCTTCCCAGCCGAGCAGAGGGCTCGTTTATGCTGTAATTTGCCAGCCCCAGGTTCTGATGCTTTTCGTGCATAGAGCTGGGAGCTGGGCTCTTTATTGACCGTGTCGAGGGGTGACCAAATGCCAGCTGAGCAGCCCTGCTGCACCAGCGCAAGGAGCAACGCTCGCAGCCTGGCTCAGGGACTGAGTTTCTCTTCCAGACAGGGCTAAATTCTGCCCCTAGAGCTCCCAGTGAGCACATCCCCTCCGGCCAGACCCCTGCTGAGCCCAGGCCGGCCCTGGAGTGGGTCAGAGCAGGCTCTTTGTGTGGCAGCTGGTGGCACAAGCAGGCAGCTCTGCCTGCTGGTTTGCTTTCCCTGCTGACCTCCCCTGTCCACCTCCTGCCCTTCCCTTAGCAGCTCCTTCACGGCATGGTGGGGCTGCAGTGGGGATGGACAGTGGCTCCTGACAGATGTGGGGCTCCTGACAGATGTAGGGCTCCTGACAGATGTGGGGGGGATTGGCCTTCTGGAAAGCTTCAGGAGAACCTTCCCTGCCCTGGGGAAGGGATGCTGGTGGCTGGGTTGCAGTGCTACAGCTTCTTGTGCTTGCTGGACTCTCATTTCTTAATTGCATTGGGGCTGCAGAAAGCCCTCAGGAGGGGATTTTCCCACTGAATTGAGGAGGGAGCTGGGTTCCAGTGGGCTCTGAGTGTGAGGATGGTAAAGGATTAGTGCTGAGCTCCTGGCACGGCTCTGCCTCCAGGGTAATGCAGCCCACTCCATCAGAGCACTTCACCCAAAGGCTCACAGCTCTGACCCTGAAGCTCACCAACCTCATTCCACAAAACTGGGCCTCTGAAAGGCCACTTGGGACCCTTTCCCACCGGCTACAGCTGCACCAGGCAAGCAGAGCTGGGCAGAGCTGGGCACCAACATCCATCAGCCTTTCCCAGGGCACCGCGGCTGCCCGACACGGTGGGAGAGCTCCCGCCCGGGTGAGGCACGGAGGAGGAATGTTTGCAGCAGCCTCCTTCCCCTACAGTAAACATGAACAGATGATCCCAGAGCAACAGGCAAGGGCTGAAATAGTCTGGCTGTGCACTGGAGAGCCGTGGGAATGCAGCCGTGGGCACGTCACGCCGGGGAGACCATGCCGTGGCCTCGGGGACAGTCGTGGCCTCCACCAGGCAGGGCTGGAAGGGGTTTCTGGTCTGGCCATGCCCCGGGGTGGCAAACACGTGCAAGCTGCCAGAGCTTGTCTTTGTGAGGAGGAAAAGATAATGTGGTTATTTATTATCAGCAGCTGGCTGGGGTGCATTGAAGTGACCAACCCTATGGCTGTGGCAGGGAGCAGCTAAGTCATAGCAAAATATCCATCCGGAGCTGGCAGACTCAGGCAGGATATGGAAGGGAACAACTGGAGAAGAGAAGACTGAGAGGGGATTTAATCAATGTTTATAAATAACTGAGGGCTGGGGGGCAGGGGGTGGGGAGGGAGACAGGCTCTGCTCACTTGCTGCCTGGGATAGGACAAGGAGCAATGGATGGAAGCTGCAGCACAGGAGGTTCCAGCTCAACACAAGGGGGGAATTCTTTCCTGGAAGGGTCCCAGAGCACTGGCACAGGCTGCCCAGAGAGGTTGTGAAGTCTCCTTCTCTGGAGCCTTTCCAGGCCTGTCTGGATGTGTTGCTGTGTGACCTGAGCTGGATTGTCTGCTCCTGCTGTGGCAGGGGGCTTGGACTGGATGATCTCCTTGGGTCCCTTCCAACCCCTAGCATCCTGTGATCCTGTGATCCTGTGAACTGCCCTCTGCACTGCTGTCCACTGCTGCCTGAAAGGAGGTTGCAGTAAGGTGGGGGTTGGTCTCCCTTCCCTCATATCAGGTGATAGAACGAGAGGAAATGACCTCAAGTTGCACCAGCAGAGGTCTAGGTTGGAGATTAAGATGATTTGATTGATTATTAGGAAAACAATTTCTTCCCTGCAAAAGTGGTGAGGCACTGGAACAGGCTGCCCAGGGAGGTGGTGGAGTCACCATCCCTGGAAGTGTTGCAAAAACCTGTAGATGTGGCATCTGGGGACATAGCTTAGTGGTGGACTTGGTGGTGCTGAGTTAACAGTTGGACTTGGTAACCTTAGAGGTATTTTCCAACCTTAAAGATCCTGTAATCATTCTGCTACACTTCCACACTGATCTGTGGAGTTCAGGAGGCCTGTCCAGGAGGCCAAAGGCCTCTGAGCAGTTTTTCACTCTTTGCCCCCAAAGTGGGTGGATGCAGCCATGCTCTGAAGGAGGCAGGAGGAGCCTGGGGGGTTGCCTGCACCAAGGAAAGCCCAGGCACAAGGACTGCCGCTGGCTGATTTACCTCCAGAAGAAGTGAGGACTAAACTGGAGCCTGCAGCTTGTCACCCTATGAACAGAGATTGACACCTCCCAGAAAGGTCATTAGCACCTGGAACTCCCATTCCAAACAGCTTTACTCCTTCACATCACCCTGCCCTCCAGCAGAGAGATTCATAGAATGGGTTGGGTTGGAAGGGACCTTCAAGATCATCCAGTTCCAACCCCCTGCCATGGGCAGGGACACCTCCCACCAGCACAGGTCGCTCAAGGCCTCATCCAGTCTGGCTTTCAACGCCTCCAGGGAGGGATCATCCACAGCCTCCTTGGGCAACCTGTGCCGGTGTCTCCCCACCCTCACTGTCAATAATTTTTCCCAGATCTCCACTCTCAATCTGCCCTTCTCAAGCTTCAATCCATTCCCCCTCATCCTGTTCCTCTTATTCATCTTATGGGCTCCACACTCTCATGTGTAGGATGTAGCTGCAGACACTGACTCTGCACAGGGCACATCTCCCCCAAGGGAGCCCAGGAGCCCCCACAGTTGGTATCAAGCCCAGTGTGGAAGATTGCCTTGGTGCTTAGCTTCATTTTGATGCATGCTTGGATAAAANCACACTAGATCAGGCTGACCACAACCTCATCCAGCCTGGCCTTAAACACCTCCAGGGATGAGAGCTTGGAGGTTTCTTCCAACCTGGCTGATTCTATGATTCTAAAAACGAGGCCACTGATGGAGGCCCTGAACAACATCCTGCATGCCAGCAATTTCCCATTCCTGCTTTTCAAAGCTAGGTATGGTTTGTTGATTTTTACTTTTTTTTTTTTTTTTTCTTTTTCTTTTTTTTTCCCCCCTGCTTCAGACAGCCTGAATGTGCTGCTCCTTAGCTAATCTCCTTTTGATGTGTCTGTTAAACAAAGCATGCAGCAAGTGTGTCACCTCTGAATTCCAGCATTCAGGACCAGCAAACTGCTCTGCAGAAGCTCTTCGGTTTTTTTTTTTCGCTGTGTGTTTTGCGTTTTGCACCCCCACCAGGCTGGTCCTTTGCAGATCCTCAAGCACTATCTCACTTAGTTCATCACTCCTCCAGTTTATAAACCAGTAACAAGCAGCCAGCCCAGCCTTTGACATGCACATGAAACCACATCAAGCCAAGGCAAAGGACAGCAACGCCAAAGATACAGCAACAGCAGAGGAGAGCCCCCAAAATAAACCAAATTCCCCACAAGCTGCCTGATAATGTTCAGCTTAGAATGGGCAGGACACCCTCCAGATCCTCAGCTGGAGGCTATTTTGGTCTTAGCAAACATTAATTAAACCTCTGAGGATGGATGCTTGTTGCATCTTGCTCTTGACAGGACAAAAATCTCTGAAGAAGCTAAGAGAGCAGATAAATGCTTGTGTTTACTAAATGGGTGCAAACATCTGGGCCCAGCTGGATCAGAGAATCACTAAGCCCTCTGAGATCCAACCAGCAACCCAACACCACCATGCCCACTAAACCATGTCCCTCAGTGCCACAGCCACACATTTTTTGGGCAGCCCCCAGGGTTGGGGACTCCACCACCCTCTGTGTTCTGGTCCCTGAGCACTCTTGCAGCAAAGAAATTTTCCCTGAGCTTTCCCTGCTGCAAGTGGAGGCCATTTCAGCTCATCCTAGCACTTGTTACTGGACAGACCAACCCCCACCTTGCTCCAGTCTCCTTTGCCATTTCCCTTAGGTTCCTTCCTGGGAAAGAACTTCTTGGGTTATGGAGCTCTGGAGGAGGCTGCCCAGAGAGGTGGTGGAGTTTCCACCTCTGGAGACATTCAAAGCCTGCCTGGATGTGTTCCTTCTGGACCTTCTTTAGGTTGACTTGCTCTGGGCAGAGAGGTGGGACTAGATTGTCTCCAGAGGTCCCTTCCCACCCTTACCATTGCACGGTTCTGTGAATGCCACTGCTGCTGGACCCAGGCTGGGCAGGCTGGCACCGACCTCAGGGGCTTTGTGCACCACAGACCTGTCCTGCCTGGGTGCAAAGAGGGCAGGACTGGTGCTGGACCCAGCCTGAGCAGGCTGGCACCGACCTCAGGGGCTTTGTGCACCACAGACCTGTCCTGCCTGGGTGCAAAGAGGGCAGGACTGGTGCTGGACCCAGCCTGAGCAGGCTGGCACCGACCTCAGGGGCTTTGTGCACCACAGACCTGTCCTGCCTGGGTGCAAAGAGGGCAGGACTGGTGCTGGACCCAGCCTGAGCAGGCTGGCACCGACCTCAGGGGCTTTGTGCACCACAGACCTGTCCTGCCTGGGTGCAAAGAGGGCAGGACTGGTGCTGGACCCAGCCTGAGCAGGCTGGCACCGACCTCAGGGGCTTTGTGCACCACAGACCTGTCCTGCCTGGGTGCAAAGAGGGCAGGACTGGTGCTGGACCCAGCCTGAGCAGGCTGGCACCGACCTCAGGGGCTTTGTGCACCACAGACCTGTCCTGCCTGGGTGCAAAGAGGGCAGGACTGGTGCTGGACCCAGCCTGAGCAGGCTGGCACCGACCTCAGGGGCTTTGTGCACCACAGACCTGTCCTGCCTGGGTGCAAAGAGGGCAGGACTGGTGCTGGACCCAGCCTGAGCAGGCTGGCACCGACCTCAGGGGCTTTGTGCACCACAGACCTGTCCTGCCTGGGTGCAAAGAGGGCAGGACTGGTGCTGGACCCAGCCTGAGCAGGCTGGCACCGACCTCAGGGGCTTTGTGCACCACAGACCTGTCCTGCCTGGGTGCAAAGAGGGCAGGACTTGATGGGTTTGTCCATCTGGGCTGTGCCACCAGGTTTTTCTAACTGATTTTAGCAAAGAAATCCAAACAAGCAGGAAGGAGTAGGGAAGGTGGAATTACTAAAAGAAAGAGATTTAAAAAAATATGGAGAAGAAAATTGGATGAAAAGAAATTAGGAGTAGGGGGGAGGGAGTGGGAAGAAAGAAGAGGAGAAGTAGCTTCACAAAGTGCCACTTAATTCAAAGGTTTTTACTTTGGCTTTTCCACCTCGGAAGCATGAAAGCAGCTAAATTAGCAAAACAGAAGTAAACTGTTGACTGCTTCATTGCAGGATTAAGTGTGATAAATGGAGGTTTTGTTCAGCCTCTGTCCAGATGTTTTGTCTACTCTGGGTGGGTTTTTTTTTCCTTTTTCTTTTTCTTTTTTTTCCTTTCCCTTCTTTTTCTTCTTCTTCTTTTTTTTTTTCCCCCTACATTCTTGGCCTTAGGCCCATATATATTTTGGATACTGCAGGGAGTATATAATATCATTGGAAAATGATGTGGTCTGGTAACCTTTTAAATAACATTTCCTCCCTCCTCTCTTTTCTAATAGTTTGTTTTTCTTTCCATGTTTTCCTTTTATTTGGGGGGGGGGGGGGGGGGGGGTTTTTTTTTTTTTTTTTTTTTTTTTTGGTTTTTGGTTGGTTTTTTTTTTT